>CM043116.1:70922943-71205571 GCA_023701765.1 Hylyphantes graminicola
AAACAACAGAGCGGATTTCGCCACTCAAAAAGGGAACGTAATGTTTTTCACCATCAATCAATCCTTACGAGCGTGTTTTCGATCAATAAAAAACGACTTTGTGAAAAAAGAGGGATTTTAGAATCACTTTCATCAACAACCGAGTAAAATACAATTAAATCGTTTTCGTCGGGGATTTTTAAATTCGTATTTTTTAAGTAGAGATTTTAAAGCGTTGCCATTGGTCCAATTTGATCACGTGATTGCGAGCCGTGCGGATTCTTCGAAGAAGATCAACGCCGCCATTTTTCTCAGGAACTGGTTAGGCCGCGTTTAAAATTTTCCATCTGGTATTTTTAAAAGCTTTTTTTGGCTTTTTTTACAACTGTGAAAAGTTTTTTATTGAATATTTCATTAAATGCCATAGAATTAATGGCAACATTCAAACAGTGATCAACGACTTTTTTCGCAGTACGACACAATGTTTTTCGCTATTACCTTTGTAGTGGTGTTGCTGATCAGCTGATCCCTATTTTCAAGCAGCAGCTAGACCATTGAGACCAGGTCCTAACGACATTGCACACTCTCAAGAAAACTGGCTATAAAAAATGACACACGATCGCTCCAGAAGACATTATCGAGTTCCAAGCACTCAAGGATGGAACTCGAGACGTAAACAGAAACGAAATGATGTAGTGTATTCCAAAGGTAAACAAACTACTTGTGGCAAGTTCTTTTCATTCCAATTTTGTAAAAAGCTTTATATAATTGTATTTCGCTTACTTGTATTTAAAAGTAATATGCTGCAGTTAAAAACCACTTTTTTAAAAGGTTTAAAAAATTATTGTACTTAGAACTGAACAAAGTACAATATTGATGTTATTTATTTTAAAAACTCAAAGACTACCCCCCCAGCTTATTCTAAATTTGATCATTCGTTTGAATTACATATATCGTTTCATATTTTCCCTAGCATTTAGAGTGTTTAAGCAAGCATTAGTACAATAATATATTGAAATATTAGTGTAGTAACTTTAATCTTTAAAATAACCTGGCATGTACATACAGTAGTTTTTAATTATTGTTATTGTAGTGAATACAGTTTGTTGTTTATGCTGATGGTCTTTCCTATATATAATTTCTCTACATATTCTTCTTTTCTAATTAATTTAACTATATTTCTTAAAACAGTACTACAAGTTTACTGTATTGTTTTTTTTTTCTTAATTACTTCTCCATTTTGTATCGAGAAATTGATCAAAGTCATACTATTGTATATTAAGTCTATGTTGGCTAGGATCTATTTTGGTGGTGGCATTGATAGGGTGAATGTGGATGGTTTGATTGAGCGGTTGGGTAGAATCGGTAAGGGTGTACTATGGGGTTGGGTCTGGTAAAACTGACTGTCAATTAGGCAGTGTTACAGTGAATAACAACCGAATATTTGACGTGCTACTCTAACATTTTATTATTTAATTCAAATTGAGAGAAATAACTGTATAAGGAAGCCCACACGAGTCATTGTTTTCGTCTCTAAATTTACACCTCAGGGCCTTGTTATTGTGAGAAAAAGTACACCGCAAATTCATTTAACACTTTTGCCAAACACTCGTAACCAAAACCTAAATTTCATTTGTATTAAGAACATGTTGGGAGTGTGTTGTGTAAGAAATAAAACATTGGATTGTAAAGGAGGTTGTTGAAAGTTACAAGTATAGAAAATGTTGTTTAAATAGTGTTTCTATATATGTTTGGGAACCCATGCAGCTTTTGAACCCTTTAAAGATTCACACAGTTACAACACTTTTTATCACTTAACCGTGGTTCTAAATTATGCACATTCGGTTGTGTTAAAGCTCTTCATAGAGGTTAGAATTAAACAAAATGACACAGGGGTTATGGTTAATTTGAATTATTGTCACACTAAAGGTACATGAGGGCTATTGGTGACAGGCAAGATGAGAGCTACAGTCAATGACGAGCTAACACTACACCACACTCACACACCATAACAACACCTGAGTAGTTTCCAACACATTACAACTTTTAAGGGCATATCCTAAAACCTACCAGAGTCGGGGGGAAAAAAAAAAAAAAAAACTTTCGGACTTAATTTCGAGAATATTTAACATGCATTCTTCCACATGGTGTACTGCTCACTCTGGTGCCTACTCAGGTGTCCGGCTCATCACCTGACTGTGGTTCTAAGTAATGACGCCTGTGGCCAGTAGCTCTCATGTATCTCTAGTGCGACGATAATTCAAATCCCAAACATATCTTAATGTTGTTTCAGGAGAGCGAGCAAGTTGTGTGGATTGGAGCCTCACTTGTTTCCCAACTGGGTTCCCACTGGGCTCCCCTATTGGAGTGGCCGCTGGTCAGTCAGCCAGGAGGAGGTGCTGTGGCCTTCGGAGCTTACTCGACCACCATGCCCCAGAAAGGTAACTTTCCAGCCATTATTAATTAATAAAAAATTTGTTTCTTTACAATTTACAACGCAAGCTTGTTTTACCATACCACCTTGTGGTTTTCGAAGAACAATGTGAACACCATTGTTCTAAACTTATCTTGTTTGAGGCAACTGCTCTCCAAACCCAAGTAGGGTAGGAAAAGCAGGCTTGCGTTGTCATTGTAAGGACTATGTTGATGTAACACTAATGGGAGATTCATATAGTACATTTGGGTTATGTGGGCACTACTCATACGGAGGCCCTGCAAAAAAAAACTACCTCTTTTATTTTTGGTCAACCCAAGTAGGATTATTACAATTTTGTCCTACTTATAGTTATTATGTCTAAAAAACTATTCAAAACAAGAAAAAGTTATTTATATTCAGTACAATGTTTTTAAAATTATTATTATTTGGATATGTTAAACACTTCCCTATCAGACACATAACACTCGATAGCACTACCTGGTTTGATTAAATGAGGTCCTTGCATGCTTGGGAACTGGAGGTTCTGTGTGAGGTGGACCACCTAATCAGGGGCAAATATATGTCTTGCACCCCTGAGCCCTTGGTCACATAAGCTGAAATGGGCGCAGCAGGCCTTATCCCATTTGTTGGTGGTGTGTGTGTGTTTTGTGTTTTTTTTTTTTTAATTTTTGTTGTTTTTTTTGTGTGTGTTAAAAATATTTTTTTTGTTTATGTGTTGTGTGGTGTGGGTGTTAAAATTCTAACGTGCTGTTGCATTGAGGGGTTTAGTTCGATTAAAAATTTTAATAGATAACCTAACCTTTTTTTTAAAAAGTTATTGTAAAACTAAATCACCTGCAAGAGTGACATTTATTCAGAATACTCCAAGATTTGTTTTTGTAATTCATTTCTAGGTTTGCAAGCTGCCTGACCGGATTGCCCAAGGCGAATCATTGCCTGCCTGCGCCCCGTCCCTGGAGTTACCAGTGGTCGTCCCTGTCCTAGGTGAACTTCTGAATATCTTCTCATCTTCTGAAGTGCTGCTGGAGGTCCTGCCCTAGGAGATTTGGCTTGTATTCCCTTGGATTTGTTGTGTCAGCTATCAACAGTCAGTTTTTCAACTTTATGGACTGTGTTGTCTATAAACTAGTTGCTGGCCCTGCCCGCAGCTCTGTCGAAAACTTCGACACTCTTTTAAATGCAATTGTTATCTGATTTTGCTTAAGTATACTTATTATTATTTGAGGATCATTAAGGGGACGCTGTTCGACTTTCAATTTTTATTAATTTTGACATTCACTATAAAATTGATGTTTATTAGTTCAAACTATATTTGAAATCAATATATGGCAAAAGTAATTTAAAATTAACACACTGTTTTATATAAAAATTGGCATCCAAATTTGACTGATCTTTAGTGATTATTTTATACAAAATATTTATCTAGAAAATCCCAAATTTTAAAAATATATTTGAAAATGTTTGATTTTTTTTTTGGCATGTTTTTTTTTATAAAAAAAAACTTTTTTAATACAAATTCTTAATATCAGTTCTCAGCATACTTGACTGACTGCATACAAAATTCCTTTAATTTTTATGAATAATTTAAAAAAAACGTATTAGCGTTTTGGAAAACTTGTCCTTAAGGAAAAATAACACTGAGAAAAACTCGTTAAAAGTTTTCATTCCTTTAGTTTTTTTTTTCTCATTTTTCAGAAAAAAACAAGGAATAACTTTTTGTAAAATTGTAGCTAGACTTTTAAAACTTGGAAATCTCGTAATTAAATCGACAACTTTAATTTTTGCAAATAAACCCCCCTTCCCCCCAAATTTTGGTCATATATGAGGTACTGTGTTCCCTTAAGGGGAGAACATATTTAACAAATGCCAAATAAAAAAAAAATCGAATTTTTGAAACTAGTATTTTCTGATGGATTTTTCTGATGGCCCAATCTATCGAATGACACCAATTTTGTAACGATCGGTCAATTATTTCTTATTAAAATTATAAAAATAAACAAATGGACCACGCCTCCTTTGAATTACAAATTGTATGCTTCTCTTATTAATGCATTTTATAATAAAATAAGATTTGTTTATGTTCATTTTTAAAAAAATATTCACTGGTTCAATGTAAGGAAAAATTGCCGACGGTTAACATGAAATAGGGTTAACACAAAATGTTTCGGTGGTCACTTCGAGTTCGTGTTAACGGTATTGACTGTATTTGTTTTTCTCAAAACTATCATTTCCAACACATCTGTACACTTTTCTACTAATTCTATTAAATATTTCTTATTAGTTTTTTTGTGTGTTATAAAACCATTTTAGATTTATTTAGGTCACCTCATTTAGTCTTACAAATTTACACAAGTTTTTGTATTTTACACTTTTCTGCTTTGAAAATCAGCATTTTTATGAATTTAGAACACAGTGTTTTTCAAATAAAATTTTAAAAAATGTTTTAGTCAAAAAAAAAAAAAAACCTGTGATAATTATAAATCTAACTGTTAACTTGCATTTGAAACAAGTTTTTTGTACATTCATTGTATATTTTTTGTACAAATGGTATCGAAAAAATACTTGTATTTTGGAAAATTCGTAATTGTATGTTTCAAAAGATGTCTTATTTCTTAAGAATCTTATTTAATTTTTTTAAAATAAAATAATAAAAGTACAATTTATAACTTGTTACAATGTGTATTTTTGTAACATAAGTTTTATATTATTTAGAGCCTTTTGAAATCAATACTAAGAATTGATCAGTTTTGCTGTCGCTAACTATATTCTCCCCTTAAAGTTTCTTGGAAAATTATTAGGCTTGTTAAAGTTGTGAATTAAGGTTGAAAAGTTGTGTATATAAAGGATCATGCAATTGATTACTTAGATTATATCAATGCAGAACATGCTTTGTTCTAACAATTTCTCTTCAATTTTGTTTCTAACTTAGCCGTGTATAATTTTTAACTTTTGTACAATTCTCGTTTTAAAAATGACTTACATTCTTTGCATTTCAGAGGTTTGTACCTGTTAAAGGCCCTTTAAATGTTAAATTCCATTTATATGTAAATAAAGATGTTTCATGACTTTAATTATTTACTCAATGTTTTAGAATAAGTCTTAGTAGAATCTAAAATGAAATATTGACATGGCTTTTATTTTGCAGCATGCATACCTTTTTGTTTTTAACGTTCTCAGATTTATATTAAAAAAATATTTCAATGCGTTTCTGATAATGGGATGAATTGTTATAATAAGTGCATTACTATTCAGTGATGCAGAAATATTAAAATCATGGAAATCAGAACAATTACTGAAGTAAATTTATATTCTATGGTCCATAAACAACTTTTTCCTCTATTAATCAACTGCAGAGATGCGATTTGGTTCAAACATGTTTAATCTTTATTCCTTAAATCGGGCTTTTGAGAAAAATGTATCTTAAAAGAAATTTCACAAGATGTTTCAGACAAGTAAGTATACGTTTGTGTAAATCTGTGAACACAATAAAATCAAATACATTTTCAAAACCATATAGCAATCCAGTATTTAATGACAAGATAACATAAAATAGCCCTGCTGAAATATATATTAATTTTAAAATAACGGTTGAGAAATGTATTTAAGAATAATGTGGATATCACTTTTTCCTCCTTTTAAATATCGCTAAAAAACAAACAAAAAAGAGTTAAAATAAGTAGGAAATCAACTTATAGTACAGTGTTACCTCCTCTAACGGACACCTCTGAAAAGCGGACACCTCTAAATAACGGACATTTTCTTAAGTCCCAGTCCCTTAACATAGGTTACTTAATGTAATCCCCTCTAAATAACGGACCCTCTAAATAACGGACGCATTTTTAAATTTTTTTTTATATAATTCGGCTTTTTATTCCAATAAAACACATTTTTGTATCCAGATATTTTTGCATCCACATTTTCTTTTCTCCAAACGACGTATTGGTGACTTTTATATGACCTTCTAGTAACCTTAGAATGACCAGGACAGCTTTACAATGGTTTCGACACGCCTCCCCGTCAAATTCCCCCATTATTCGTGAAACCTTCTCTTTCCGAGAATTGAGAGGGAGTGAATGCAATCGTCCCATAGCTCACTTCGCGAACTTGTTTGACCGCTTGCCCGGAGTTGTGTCCGATTTCTAATTGCTCATAATCGTAAAAATTCGAGTTGCTAACAAGAGCTGATTTAGATTAAAAGTAAATAATGTCTTCAAAGAGAAAAAGGTTAACGTTAAAAGAAAAAATAGATATTTTGGATGTTGTTGAAAAAGAAAAGCTTAGTGTGAGATCGACTGCAGAGCGTTTTAAAGTTGGAAAAACGCAGATCGGCCAGCTTTTAAAAGAAAAAGATGAAATTCGAAAACAGTGGATTACAAATGCGAATGAAAATTCAAAGAGCAAGTTTCGAAAAACGGAGACAAGTGAAATTGATGAAGCTGTGATGCGATGGTTCCGGTCAGTGCGTGCCAAAAACATTCCTGTCAGTGGTGTTCTTCTTCAAGAAAAAGCAAGAGAAGTTGGCCAATCTTTGAGATGTGAAGGTTTTAAGGCTTCGAATGGATGGCTAGAAAAATTTCAGAGACGCCATAACATTTCCTTCAAAGCAGTTTGCGGCGAAGAAAAGTCTGTGGACCCCACTCAAGTCGCCGACTGGATCACCAGACTTAAACCAATGTGTGAAGGGTATGAGGATCGAAACATTTTCAATTGTGATGAGACTGGTTTATTTTACCGCATCCTTCCGGACAAGACTTTGTGCTTCAAAAACGAAAAATGTAGTGGCGGAAAAATTTCAAAAGAACGTTTAACCATCTTGCTATGTTGCAATATGTTGGGAGAATTCGAAAAGCCTCTAGTCATAGGAAAAGCTAAGAAACCAAGATGTTTTAAAAATATCGACGTACAAAAACTAAGTGTTTCATGGAGAAACAACAAAAAAGCATGGATGACCACTTACATAATGAGTGATTGGTTGATAGACTTAGACAAAAGAATGAAAAAACAGTCTAGGAAGATTCTTTTATTCATGGATAATGCCACATCCCATCCCGAGGATTTGAAGCTTAAAAATGTAAAGATAGTGTTTCTGCCCCCGAACACGACGTCTGTATTACAGCCTCTAGATCTTGGAATTATTCGCAGCTTCAAAGTTGGGTACCGAAAACTTCTACTTAGACACATTTTGTCAAAGATTACGACATGTCAATCCAGCGAAGAGTTGGCCAAGGCGGTATCTGTGTTAGATGCCATATCGTGGACAACGTCGGCACTTAGGAAAGTGAAACCCGGAAGTGTCCTGAAATGTTTCAAAAAGGCAGGTTTTTCAACCACATGCGAAGAGGATGTTCCCGAAAATGTGCCTGCAACCGATAAAGATCTAGAGGACCTAGTGTGTCATCTAAATCCAAATGTGTCCTATGAAGATTACGTCCAGATTGATGACGATTTGTGCATTGAAGAGGATACGGACATTTCCGATTTCATTCCATCAAACACAACTTTAATAAATGCATCAATTTCTGAAGATGAGGAAGAAGAAGCTGCAGGTTTAGAAGAAGAAGAAGACACCTGTGATATTAAAAACTATAATGAAGCTTTGATGAGAACTCAGGAGTTACGAAAGTTTTATCTGCGCAAAGGAGACACTAATGGACTTACAAAGGTAAACGAACTCATTATTGATCTTGAGAAGCAGATATTTAACGTTTAGAAACGGGCGGGACACATGTGTTCCCAGGGCAAAGCAGGGTCTCAGAGCGGGCGCGGGACACTTTTGGTACATGGAGGGGGGACGGAAATTTCTCCCCACATGTGGGGTCTCGCGTACCTGTCGTCGGGAAAACAGATAATTGCAGGCTACTAGTAGAAAGGTGAAGGGCTGAATGGGTTCTTTGTTAAGAATGTCGTTTTTCCTGCCACTTGGGTTGGGCACAGCCATGTGAAGTTGCTATGTTCATTTCAAAGGCATTTACTTACTCGGACGCAGCACCGTGGCTTAGTTTATAACTTTTCTTTTGTGAAAACAAATCTTTATATAACCTTCCATATTTTACTTCTTAAACTTATTACTTTTTAATGCTTAAACTAAATGCTTATTATTTTATTTTATATTATACTTTTTTTTAAACTACTATAATTTTTAATTGATAATTTTCATTTTAAAATGCCCAAGCGAAAGCGCTTTTTAACTCAGTTGGAGATCGAAAATTTGGTTTCAAAATGGGATGAAGTGTCTGAGGACGACGAACTTTACGCTGACTCGGATTCAGAATTAGGATATATATGTTTAAAAAATAGGAGGGTTCAGAAATAAAATAGAATAGATATCAGTAAAACAAATAAGTTAAAAATTTCTTTCTTAAAAGGGACTTTCAACGACCTTTATTTGATGCGCAACAATGACATGGTTGATATTTTATTTGGATGCATTGATATCTTTGGCTGACAAATATACATGTTCATAACCTTCAAGATTTAAATAATAATACTTAAACTGTAAATCATTACTTTTCATTACTATTTTTATTTAACTTTCGACTATTTTAATTAATACTTTTCTTTTTTTAATATGCTTAATCTAAAGCGCTATTCAAGCTCAGTCGGCGATCGAAATTTTGGTCTCTTATGTCGGATGTTTCTAAAAGAATAAATTCGGGAGGTTTTACGAAATTTAGTTGGGAGAAGGCAGCAATCTCCCTGATATCAACACGCCGCTCCTTTTTTTTTTTCATTTTTTCTAAAATTGCAATATAAAAATTGAAGTAGTAAGCTAATTATTACCTCTACCTTTGAAAACCATAATAACTAGTATTACTATATACATATTAACTTATAATTAGATACATATTATGTCGTTTTTATCGAATTTTAAAGATTAAATTATTTAAAAACATTAAGAACTTAACAATATTTTGTTTTTAGTGCATTAGGTGTCTCGGGTACCTACACTTTTCTTCATTATTTTATACTTAACTGTCAATAGTAATTGTATTTTCAGTAAATGATGATATGCTAGTCTGGTGCACGTTAACTATTTCGTGGTCCCAAGTTTTGACGATCTTAAACGATGAAATTATTATGTTGTTATTTTGTTTGCTCGCAGCATGACCGTATATTATAAATATAATTATGTATTCGCAAAAATCTTTCGCGGGTTGACCATATTAATGAGCTTTTTATTCTTTTTCAAAACACATTTGTTTAATTTCGGATGTAGGTAATTTATTACTAGTACATTTAGCTCAAATAATTAGTACTAAAAAAAACAGCTTAGGATTTCCCCCCGTAAAGATTTTATTTTCTGTAAGGTTGCACCCTTTGGAGGAAATGCAGTCTGCTTGGACAATGATAGTATATTTGACTACTTTGTCAAATGGTTTGAATAGTTTGGAGTTCTATCAATACAGAAAGAATAATCTATTCTCTGTCATTGCAATCCAAGAAAGAAACAGGGTTACTCGAATATGGGATGGGATTTGCAATGCTGCTTCGAACTGTACAAACAAACCCATTCACCTACGGTCTCCCCGAAGTCAGGTGCGATAAGAAAGGGATGAGCACACCCTTCTTCAAGTGCCACGCCCTCATTGTGTGCACTGTCATTCTTCGACAAAAGTAACACCACTCCTCGGAATGTCCTGCAACGATGATATTTCCATCCCCTGTTGAAAGAGAGAGCCCCTCCGCAGTGAAATCTCGGTAAAAAATTACCATTTTGTAAAGGTTAATGTCAAGAAGATGAATCAAACTGTCCTAACGGATTATTTTAAATAAATTATTTTTTGGTTCACGTAAGTAGTACATATTTTGTCATTATTCTTCTATAATAAAACTGAATTGCATAGATTTTAAAATGATTTACTCCTATTATAAATCGAAGTTATTAAATTTATTTCCTATAGTTAAATTGTTAATTTTGACCTTTCGTTAAGTGATGCATTTTTTTTTCAAAAATAAAAATTTACCCCTCCCCCCCAAATAGCGGACACCTCCAAATAACGGACAAAAGGCCCGGAACCGCGAGTGTCCGGTAAATGGAGGTTTTACTGGTTTTAGTCTAAAACGGAGTCGAAAATAAGCTATTTAAAAAAGGATTGAAAAGGCACTCGGCTAGCATATGAAATTAGATTAAAAAGGAGCGAAAATGGCCACTCAGGAAGGAGTAAAGTGGCTTATCAGAAAGGAGTGGAAAAAACGACTCCGCAAACAGAGTGAAATTCACTCCTCACGGGTAAGTGCATTTTCGGCAATGCAAAGGATTGAAAATTTAATCAGGCTGAGTTAAATCCGCTCGTTTGTTTTAAGAGTGTATGTTTGTTCAGCCAAAGTTGTTTAATTATCAGACAAAGAAAATAATTGGCGGTTTTAATGCAATAAGAAAACAACTAATACTAATTTGATGGTCTAAAATTTGAGTTCGGAAACCATATCAATAGTTTAGATACATAAAGTGTTTACCTATAAAGCGAATATAAAATAACATTGCTTTTTTAAGACATTTTTTTAGACGCAGACAAAAGAAAATGTCAAGTAACAATGTGTCTTTCTGTCCAACTATGGTTAAATGGTAAAATATAATTCAACAAAATGGGTATTGAATTTTTTAAATAAAATAATTAGTATTTTCCATTATAATTGCATTTACAGGCATCGTCGCATTTTTTATTTTCGATTCATTTTTCAATGAGCTGCTTTTAAATCCCATTGCTGAAAATTAAAAATATTTTGAATTTTAATCAAAACATTTTCATTGATTTTTTTTTCTGGAATATTAGTAAGCTTGTGTATTCTCTGTCAAGTCTCAAACTGTTTAATGAAAAATTCATTTTTGGGACTAAAGAATGACACTAGTTTTTACTGATAGTTTATGACTTATAATTAGTGATTTTTCTTAACATAATTAGTTACAGCTAATTGAATCGACTTCAAATTGTAAAGGGTCAACTTAACATTCAAACAAATTAGAAATATTTTAATTTTCACATCGGATGTTGTTCATTTTACACTCCGACGAATGTTCAATTTTACATAAATATGCATGGTGTAATCAATCTTTTCATTGAATTTTTTTCATTTCTGTAATGTTCAGAACTTAAATTACACCATGAATTTATTTTCCTCTAAATTCAGTAATCGAAAATCGACTGTTACGTCACTTGTACAATTGCTTTCTGTCAATAAAAGTGCATTTTTATTTACTCTAGGATTTTGAGGAAAAAAAGAGGAAATTACTTATTTTATGCTCGATATTTCAAAAATGCATATGGATCGATTGTAAACTAGAGGATGAATAAGAAAAAAGTTGCACGGAAATTGATCAGGTTATGACTTTATTTCCGCTAGTTTTCAGACTCGAACAACCGTTATGGTATTGTATATAACTGCATTACCTAACCCATTCAATATTAAAGTGAATATAAAATTGCTTATCTTGAGGAACTTTATTGGAATCTGTAAAATGAAGAGAATATTAATATTGGCATTAAAAAGAAAATATCCCTTAGAAAACCAATACCTTTTTCTCAGAATTTTAAAAATGCAATATTATCGATGTTATAGAGTTAAAAAAAAGTAGTTTTCATAATGAAAATATTTGTATTTTTTAAGTAAATAATAAAAATTATAAATATTTTGAATGGAATGAATGTACAATTTATCTACTTTGCTAATGAAAAATGTTATCCCTTATACTAATTATGATATGATATATACTATATACTGTACAGCAATTATGTAAATTATTTTTTAAAAAATATAATTAATAGCTAAAAGTTTTGCTTTTGTAAAATTATGTTAAATATCGATCACCAAGTCAAAAGGAAAAACTAATTTAGCTTAAGGGATTTAAAATGCAAATATTAATCCAAATAAAGCTACTAAAATGTTCTGCGTTTTTGAGCAACAATACCTACAATGAAACTAATCGAGAACTTATTTATACTTAACAATGTATTTTTTTATATTTCAGTATTCTATTTCCAATTAACAATTCTGCATTTAACTTTAAATATTATTGAAAAAGTATGACAAATATTTTTGAACATAACACAAAAAGTACAAAAATGAGCGATAGTCTTTTTACAAAAGAGTTGTCGATTTAATAAAAAAAAATGAAAGGTTCTATTTATCAAGTAGAAACAAAAAGGGAATCCTGCCTCATTTAAAATCAGTGGATTCTTATTAATAACGCTAATATTTATTCTGAATATGATAATTCATTCAATGTTTACTTCAGCGGAAGCCGGTGATAGAAGTATTTTCAATTAAAACGCTAAAGTGATGCTAATTATGGGACAACAAGGAAAGTAATGAGTTTTGATATAAGTAAACGAGGACAGAAGAAATGAAGAAATTAATTACATACGAATATTATTCAAGAACTCATATGTTGAGCTGATTTCATTCTAAAATTTGGAACACTAATTACTTCCTCTTATTTGTACTTTATTAACAATTTTTAGTCCGTAAATGAATGCGTTTTTGAAAAAAAATACGCTTATCAGCATTTTGGAGCCTTTAACTCTCATCAGAATTTAATTACACCCGACATTTTTTAAATATTTAATGAATGCGATATTATTTGGCTTACGTATTTGAGCTTTTGAAGATGGCGTGTACTTTTGAATACGACTACTTTGTACCTTGTTCATATTTCAATTTGATAGTGGACTATATTGTAAAAAAAGTGGAATTCCCTTATTTATACGTTTTCAATAGGATAGGATATTAAAATGCGCACATAGATGGAGCTAAAATGGATCTTTCTTAGCATTTTAATTGAAAATGCATTTAAACCTATTCATCTCATTGTCTAATTAAGGAACAGCTAAACTTTATTTTACTGTTAATTATTTAGACGATTCCTTTCATACCTACACTAAAACCGACCTTAAGTTTGCAGCAGAGAAATGTACTGCGCGGAGGAAACAGGGTAAACAATGCAGCTGGCACCAAAATTTTGCCTACTCTGATTGGCTGCTCCTTTGACAATGATATTCGTGCACCCTGTTATGTCAAAATCGAAGGAAAAAATAATTAAAATTACACTCTAACTGAAGCTAAACTAATAAAAATAATAAATTTATGTCTTGAAATACCAAATAAAATTGTTTATTGAATGTGAAACACCTTTTTTTATTCTATTCTCGCACTCGAAAATGGGAACTATTTACCCTTTTTCTCGTAGAACATTTGTATACTGCAAACTTAATGTCGGTTTTACTGTACCGTCAGTGCGGGTAACTTTGGCCAAAATCATAGTTTTTTTTACAAAAGAAGAAAAATTTAACTACAAAAACGATTTAAACACTTTAAAATCATTATGCATTCTAAGTATCGTACTTTTAGGAATAATTTTCAAGCATTTTTGTTAAATTTTATAAATTAATAAAAATTGGTGTTAATTTAAAAAATTAGGACACTGTTAGGAGCCGGGCGGGTAACTTTGGCCACCCATGAAATACATAAAAAGCACACTTTTTAACATCCTTAACGGCTGTATTAACGAATTAAATAGCAATATTAAAACTTTTAACTTAAAATAACAAAGTTATAAGACATATAGTTATTAAAAATGGCATATAACTTAACATTTTCATTGCAGTGCATCGTGGAATGGCATTACACAACAAATACTAGTATTGTTTGTCGCTTAAAAGAAAAATAAAATTCTATTTTAATAAGGGAAAAAGAACTCTTTTGAAGCAAGATGTAATAACAAATATATTCATAAAAAGCAAACGATTTTATTATAAAAGGGGAAAAAATAATGTATTCATTATTAGGAATCTGAAAATGTTTACCTTTCGACATTTACGATTTTGAGTGGTATACGTTTCTTGCATTCTATCTTTGTCTTTTTAATGTTTAAAATCGTTTTATTAAAAAAAAATATCTAAAAAATGAGTAATCATAAAAGTAAGAATTTTTCAAAAATAGTTAAACAGAATACACTTTTACGTATATTTTTTAAAGTGCAAAGTTCCATAAATAAATATTTACATCTGTGGCCAAAGTTACCCGCATTCATCGGCAAACGCTTCCCAATTACCAATATTTGAATACAGCATAAAAAATATTCAATTTAGAATAAAACAAATGGTGTAATATTCTTCCCCATAAATAAAAGAATCGAATAGAGTGTTTTACTTAAATATTTTCAATATTTTTTTAAGTGTTCCAGACAAAAGTTGGAAGAGATAGATTTTTGTCATTTTATGCTTGTAAGAATGAAAACAGCATTTGTAGTATTGCCAGAATTAGAATGAGAATTTTTTTTGCATGAAATGAAAGGAGATGTTTCCACCTTTCCAAAAATGTAAAAAAATTTAAGATGGGATCATTTTATGAAGAGAAATTAAGAAACGAATCTTTTTCCGACGCGTGGCCAAAGTTACCCTCCGTGGCCAAAGTTACCCGCTTTGACGGTAGCTAAATGCGAATCGGTTTCACATTGACTGCGTCCCAACTTTTTGGAAGTTCTAAATGCTAAATAAATTGGTTTATTAGTAGTAAAATATCCGGCACTGCTCGAGTAAAAATCATCAAACAAGTGCGTATTTTGAGGAAGTCATGTCTGCGCCGATTTAGGGCAAACAGTTATTCAAACTAAAACTTGGAATTTTGCAAACAATGATTTAATTAAGGAATCATTCTTACATAAGTAATTGACGAGTAAACATAAAAAATAAAAAAAATTCAGTGTAAGATATTTGTTATCAAAATTTGTACAAAATTTTAAATCAAAGTTAAATTTTTCAAACCATACATTGAGAAAGATTTTAGTTGAGCTTAGTCTCGTATTTATTTAATAATTTTCCATTTCATTGCATTGAAATTGGTAGCTTCCTCTCTCTAAACCTCTTAGAAATGTTAACTTATAATTTACTACTGAGAATTTTTAATTTTTTTAGCAACAACCCCCATTTTTATGCTACCAGGTGTCGAAATTTCCTCAATATTTTGTTTGCCTTCAAAATTGACAAAATAAATAACATTATTTTATTTAACTTTTTCTTCAAAATCGAAATTTAATATTGGAGCACATTAACAATTCAGAAATGAAGCATAATTTTTTTTACGAAACTATGAAATTGCCTGCCTCTCACATTTCCTATTTTCTATGCATTCTATTTTCTTGGAATCTATCTCATGGTCGTTTGTCGAAATGCTTTTTTTACATTTCTATTTCAAGTTGGCGGAGTTTGAAATCGACAGCAAGTAGCCTGTAAGAAATAGTCAAGCTGTCAGGATGATTTACATTTTATGTCCGAACATTTATTATTCGGTAATCAAAGTTTATTCTGGGGGTGTAAGACTTGGGGACTGTTCGGTGAGGTATAAGGTACGTAAAAAAGTCAGCGTCATGGACAGTCGATAAAGTTTGCAGTAGCTCAGCAGTCAATATATATTTTACGTATTCTAGCAGATTTCAAAGATTTTGCGGATCGAAGATATAAAAACTAGTAAATAAGGCGATTTAAACGTATTTAAAAAAGTACTTTCTTTTAAATAACGCTTGGATTTTTTTTATCAAATCTTTTCAGTAAACTGTTTACAGTAAGTATAACCAAGTAATATTAAAATAATAACAACAACAACAACAACAACAAAAACAACAACAGCAGCAGCAGCAGCAGCAGCAGCAACAGCAACAGCAACAACAACAACAACAACAACAACAACTTGTGTCACAGTGAAACGTGTGTTAGTAAATAATGTGATTTTAACACGATAAAAAAAATATAAGCGTTTTATAAAAAAAATATTCTTTTATAAAACGCTTATATTTTTTTTATCAAGACCTTTCATTGAATTCCTTGAAGTAAATGTATCTAAGTAAAATTTTTTAAAAAGAGTAACTTTATTGAGTAACGTATTAATGATTTACCAATTCACAGTTAAACGTGTAGTGTAACATACATAGGATCCCAAAAAGTGTGACAACAAACGTTATTGGAAAGAAAAAGGTCAGAAAATGTGATTTTTTTTTTTCAAATTGTGTACCTATGTTCAAGTCAATCATGTGATTCATGAGGCATGAATAAGAACGTAAGGAAACGTCTATAAAACTGAATGAAAACACACAACAACCAAAACTCACAAACTCCATATGACCTTCTACTGGAGCGCCAAGTGGCGACTTGACAACTCGCCAGATGTCATCCACAAGATTTTTTGATCAGTTGGTGTTATCATAGTGTGAAAAAGATCATCTGCGTAACTAAACCTTAGTTTTTACAATAAATTTCTACTCGCCTAGGTTCTAATAAAGGCGAAATATGGCTATGAGGCAGATTTTCTAAAATGTTATATAGGTTTACATCGATCGAAAACGTCAAGGATTTTGAGGCCAAAACATTTCGAATTCGGCGAAATACCATACAATTATGGACTGTAAAAGAAGAAGACGGTGTTTCTCCTTGTCTTTAAGTATCTCCAAATATAAAGTTTGAAAACAAGTTCGTGCATTTTAAATGTCAAGGAAGATCCGAATTAAAATTTCAATAGAACGGTTTCCGTGAAAATAAATCTCTGTAAAAGAAACTGCTTTATATGATTTTTAATTTCTAATTTACTTATTCGAATTCTATTTTCGAAGCATAAAATCTTAATGAATACCCGGATACGTGCCACAATTACGGCAACAAAAGGAGATACCTATTTCGGGGGGCAGCCCAGCTTGATGGCACGGAGTCAGTTTTTGGAAGCGCCTCTTTCTTATCGGGCGTTCGGGCGTCTCTCACTGTCTGCCGCGATCTATTCGGACATGTTTCTCGCGGGATTCATTTCGGAGAAAAGCGTGACTGACTTCTGAGCTCCCTCGAAGAATCGTGCCGCGCAGACCACTGATCAATGAAGGTGCAGCTTGTTGATGAAATCCAGGTCTTGTTGGAAGTTGGAACAGGGAAAAATAAGCGGTTAGCGAGCGATTTAAAGTACAGTGATGTACTTATGGTTACAAATAAACGATACCCTTGCTAGAGCAATGCAAAAGAAAAGGAAATCGCAATACTGAAAATTTTTAAAAGGTTTCTTTATAATTATTCTCATGGCATTTTCTTGCATTCATTTTAACTACTGTTGCCATTTGGCAACAACAAGTACCATATTAACCTTTATTCTATAAAGTAGAGCTCCCGCTCGACAAATGTGTTTTTTTTTATCAGTTACATTCCATTTTGAAGTTTCAATACTAATAATCCTCATAGATGACAAAAGTAAAAGTGTATTCTAAATTAACGAGTGAAGTTATTTAGGGGAGAGTGTTGTACCTTGGGACAAATTTTACATTTTAATTTTTTTCTTCGATAATTATAGTCAAAATAAAAATTTAAAAGCAGCATTTCAACACACCAATATATTCTTCTATAATATATACTCTTTAAATTCTGGCAGCTTGAAATTAAAAAATTGCCACTCATTTAAAGTAGAGAGGATAAACTGTCCCAACGTACAACATGATGTTGTACCTTGGGACATACTTTATAATTCAGTCAATAGTCATACACTTGAACTGATTTGTGTCAGGAAACAAACTTTATTGTTTTTTCAAGGATATACACACAAAAAATTTCATAATTCAAGAATAATTTAAATTGTACAGCAAAATCGCAAGTCCAAATTATTTAACATTATATGATGATACAATATGCTTTACTGTCCCAAGGTACAACACACTACATGGTTTAAATAAAAGCAAGATAGTGGCCAATCAAAATGCATTATCATTATTTTCTCATAACCAAAATATTTTAAAATCTTCTCTTTTATGAAGAAATGAGAAAAATATTTACTTTGGGGTAATGAAATGCTATTTTTTTGTCACCAATTCATCAATTCAATGATGCTAGTGTTAAATTTTATTTTGATGATGTCTGTTGGTTAAAGCTACTATTAGAAATAAACAATGTATGAATATTGCCAATAGATTCTTAGAAATTGTCAGTGTCCCAAGGTACAAGCGTCCCAAGGAACAACACTCTCCCCTACTCTCGTGAAATTACATCTGTGGCGGAGTAGTTAAAGTATTGTAATATTCGTACTAAATATAAATAAATTGGTCTTAAAAATAATTATAGTTCAAGAAGGTTGTTTTAAAATATATTTACTAGTTTTCTAATCATTCTTATCAAAATTGGAATTTTGTAGTTGGTTTTTGCCCTATGGCAAAAATTTTAAAAATTAAAATTATTTAAATTGCAATGCAGTTAAATTTTTTTCTCAGTATTTTTCCCATAATGTATGAGTATTAAAGATAGAAATGTATTTTTTTCAGTATGAAAAAAAATCATGCATTGCAGGGTTATGTAGCGTATTCACCGACTCAGTAACACATTGATGTTAAGTGAAACATTGATACAGCAATCGAAATTTCCTGAAAATGAGGATAAGTTGTACAATACTATAAAACTGTACAGTGATCAGCAATAAAATAGAAGGTAAACTGATAAAATGCAGAAGTTATTTATAAGAACTTTATTAAATGTGAAGAGAATACTAACTTACATACTAAATAATATTTAATTCATATAATGTTAGTTATAACGATATATTTATTCTGGTACAGTAAAAAAATATTTTATGAAATTTTCGCTAAAGCTCTTTTCGGAAAGGTTTTGTCAGTGCGGTACAATTTTCTACGCATTTGATATTTCGTATTTTTATTTATTTTAAATATTATAAAACTTCTTACAAATTGAATAAATAAGATTTTGTTATTTGCCGATTAATTTAAGAGTAGTGAGACATTGTGTTCATAAATGCATATTTTTTTTTAGTAAATATAGAAATTTTTTAGATTGTTTCAAGGTATCGCATGGCAAATGTAAAATATACTATGAAACAAAACATTATTTTTGGCTCTAAGAAAAGACGTTCTCTTCAAATTGTGCGTGACAAAATGTGATTCAGTTTGAAATTTGTAAATTCAGTGAAATAGGAAGAGGTTCCCTTGATACCTTTGTTTGGTTACTTTCTAAACAAAAGATATCCATTTTGCCGCTTACGTTAGTATTGTTCTCTAACACGTCAACGCAAAATATACAGGGTGAGGCAAACAAAACTTTATAAACAAAGGTCTAGAGATAGGAATACGTTGAAGTGATTGTCGAGAAAAACTCTTGAAGCCGCCTGAAACCTGTTTTTGCATTGGTTGGATAGGATTAGCTTCACATTAGAGCTACTCATAGACTAGTGGCTCGTTCAGATCTTAGTTCATATTGTATGGAGACGTCCCTTAATGCAAATTTTGTGACTTGCAATAAATTTAGAATGTTTTGTATTACAAAAAACAAAAAGGTCTGATTACCTAGGATAAATAACGACCTAAACAATCAAATAATCACTAGAGGAAACTTTTCTTGATCAGCTCTACAAACCCTGTTTAGATTTAATTTCAACTAGCTTCTAAAACCGTAGCGTAGTTGCCGGCAAATAAGTAGCCAAGCGTTTGTTTGGGATTAATATTGAAGCGATCAATAGCTTCAGTTAGCAAACCTGTTTTTGTATTGGTTTTAAACTTGGCAACATTTCAGTCGTATTCTTATCTTTAGACCGGAGCTTTTTTGTTCACCTTGTGTTTCTGGTTCCAGAATTAAGGTTTGAGATGGAAGCTAGCATTTTCTTTTTTTTGAATATGTAAATATACGAAATTTTTATGCGTCAACAGTTGCAATTGCATTTATAATATGAAGAATTTTCTCTTTCTTCCACGTGGATCGTATATTTTGTTGCCTATTTACTTAAATTGTTTTTAATATAAAAAATAAGTTTAATGTTTACGTAATTGTATATTTAACTTTTTTTGTAAATCTAAAGTAAACAGTAAAATTTTAAATTTTATAAAGAATTGCATTTGTTAAATGAAAGAATACATTGTGTTATATTAGTCGATTTTTTTTAGAAGAAATTGATTCTGTTACAAATCTTTTAATTAAAATACCAATGAGTCGAGAAAATGATGATTTTGATAAGATAATTTAATATTCTAACAATTTTTTTAAAAGATGTGATTATTTATGGAAAATATTACTACCTTTTTTATTGAAATTGCCGTCCAATTAGCACTTATAATCTTTAAAATTTGGCTTGCACATGTGAAAAGCATATAAAGTATTTTACAGCAGAGCTTAAATTAATTGAAATCGCAACCAGTACGAAATTTGTCAGGCGCCACACTTTCAAAAGTACTCGAATTTTTATCAGTACAGGGTGATGTTAAAAATGTTGACACTATCAATTGCTGTCAATATACATTTGATGTAAAATGCATTAATCACTAATTGCGAAAATATTTGTTTATGCACCTATCTTCACTGTTTAAACGCTATTGGAGTTAGATGGTCATGTAATTTTTTACGCCATGAAAACATCAATATGATGTAAAACTGGCATCACAAGACCGGGGAGTAAAAATTAACCACAATATGCTACATAGTTTTACAATTTATTTTTACAATGCATTTCGCAAAGGAAACAATGTATTGAAATTTTAGCAAAGTCATTAAAAAACGATGTAACCTACACATTTTTTTCTTCGAAAAGACTATGCTATTGTAGTAAAAAACTAATGTAATGTATAATATACGAAAATAAAGAATTATTACAACTCTAATATCATATACAATATTAACCTCTGCCTACATCCATAAGCGAAAGTAAAGAAGCTCTTCTTCTTTTATTTAGTCCATTTGGTATTACTTTCTTCTTGCGATCAACCTGTATTATTTCGGGCTAAACCTTTACCGAAGCCATAATCTTATTGTCATCAGTAAAAATGAAAAAGAGAGAAGAATATCTGGGATTGTATTTACCGAAATCAGGAGGCAAATATGACTTGGTTTTGATTATCGCCATTTGTATAATATTAGGATGTAATCAAATCAGGGAAAAAATGAATAACTTGAGTTTTGTGTTAGTTTTGATTGCGTACAAAAATCTTCATATCGTAAAACAGAAGTTTAATAACTAACTGACGAAATATATAGTGCTTTTTTTTAGTAAATATGACTTAAAATTTCTTTGGAAAAAAACTGATATGGAGTTAGTTAACAATTTAGTTGTATTTAGAGCCAGTTATTAACTTTTAGTTAAACTGCAAATTTATATTTAAAAGTTCTGTGCCATCAAAACTCAAATATTTGGCTAATTTAAAAAGAGGATCCTACTCATTTGATTTAAGGCAGTCATAACAGGAATAACACAATTTTGGTGAAGCTGCCCTATAAAAATCAGAAAACCATATATTTTTTGTGTAAGAATTGGTGTAAAATATTTGTAAGTAGCAACATTTAATTTCTAAGCTCCTTCTGGCTAAACAATTTAATTGAAAAACCAATCAATAATATTCATAATTAAATAAATTTATTTCGTTACCCTAAAAAAATTCTTTATTTTTAATCCCTCACTTGCACTCCGTTTTATCGGTACATTTAAAATTTCGTCACCATCTCTTTTGAAATCATCTCAACTCCATTTATTTGTTAATAGTCGTCTGCCACCCAACCCGAAATGCCTCGTCCGAGTCTCAGGCAATAAAGGTTCGATGGATTTATTGGCCAGTGCTGAAACTACCTGAGCGCAAATGATTCAGATTCACCGGGAAAGCGATAGCTTCTAATATATACAGATCGAGGGAAAGAAAAAACGCGGGCAACTCTTATACCAGATAGGAAATGAACCATCCGTCCAAATAAATTTCCTAAGTGTTTATTTGCTCAAAACCTAACATCTTAAATATATTTCTCCGATTGCTTAACATTTTTGATTTTGTTTGTGCAAATAGTTTTAATCGAGTTTCAGTTAATCTAGTTAAGTTTTAAAATATTCTCAGTGAGGAAACCCGCTTCTGTAACCATGACAGAGGGCAGCAGCAAAAGACAGAGGAGTATTCATACTCCTGAAGTAACATGGAGGAAGCATTAGCAAAACTATTAACTTGTGCATTGAATTTAGTTTTATTTGTGGACACAACTTAAAAGAAATGTATGCAATAAATAGTTTTAAAGAACTCGTTAAAATGCTGATTTTTGCTAAATTCAAAATATATACAAGTTTACGAGTGCCGCAAGACAGACAAAAAAATTAATTTTCGGGTGTGTTTGCGGTATTCCCCATAGGAGTTACAGCATTTTATTCTTAAGATTCCGAACATTATACAAGTATCTACCAAATAGAACGGCAAGATTCGATTCCGGCAACGCGAATCCTTCTTCTCGCCAAGACGCGGATGCTGTCTTACGCTAAGCTCAGACATAAAAGGAATTAATCTTTCTAGCGGGAAAGACATCCCACTTCATTCCCATTCAACATTTTGTATTTAAATGCGGTCTGATTTATTTGTTGCTAAATGGGCGGATCTTTCTTTTGAATGCTTCAAGACTAATCCTTTATTCGCTTTGGATTGATTTTGCTTTGCGGTATGTCATATTCTCAGATAAATCGTATGGAAACATTTATACGAGGGGATTTTTTTGTTATTGTTTGTGTTTGCCCATTATAGGATTTAGAGGCCGGATTCACCTATAAGCAATTTATCCATCTTTTAAATATTCATGCAAGTAAATAAATAGAATGACAGAGTTTTCTTTTTTAAGTTGGGGATGGATTAAGTAAATGATAGATTTGCCGATTTGTAAGCATTAGATAATAGTTTTCTGGAAATCTGTTTATGTTTTTTTTGTTTCGAGAAAAATGGTTTTGATGTTTGAGGTAATAAAAATCAGATTGTACAACGTTTTTAAAAAATTCTTTTGAAAAATATGTAATGGTAAACAGAAAAAATGTAGTTAATATAATAATGCATTGCATTTTTAATTGGGTAAGGCAAATTATTAAAGTATATAAAATAAATTATTTTAGAATATGTAAGTAATCTCAATATAAAACTCACCATATTCTTAAAAATCAAATCAAATTTTTCATGAATTGGTATGTTTGAAAACTTATGACAAATGACAGTGCATTCGCCCTCTAGAAGGGAGAGCGTAGGCTTTATAGCCCATTACCCAGCTCGCCAAAAGAGACAGTCACAAGAGACACACAAAGAAGGACGACACAAACACATAGACAAATAACAACATCAACAATGAACAACATTTATTGACAAGCACAAACATCCATGCCTTTACCGGGATTCGAACCCGAGCCCACCAGCTCCAAAGGCTTGTACATCAACCATTGCGCCAGCGAGCCGTCATGTTTGAAAACTTAAGTTTAAACAAGTTTCAAGTTTTAAAGTATAAATTTATATATGACCAAAGTAATGTAACCATATAGTATTATAACCGTATGCGGGTCAAGTTTTCCAGTTCAACTTGCTTTCATTTACCACTTATTGCCAAAATCATATTTACCTTTTAGAAAAGTAGTAATACTAGTACGTACATAAAAGTGTTAAAAAAACCCAATTATTTCATGCTTTTTTTAAAAAAATAAATAAAAGCAAAAAATATGCAATCGTAAAGAGAAAAAAAAGCAGAAAAAACTAGACCTAGTCTTTCTTTGTTAAAATGATAGTAGGCCTTGTTGCGCTTGGAATTTCTTGATATAAAAGAGAATTTGTGGTTTATTTCATCAGTAGGTATGCCAACCAATCGCGTCAAACTGAGACAAGTGTTTTAAAAACTTGGATTTACAAGGATTAACGCATTAGTTACAAATACAAATTTAAATTTTATTTTGATCTTATATATATTTTTTCGGTCTTAAACATTTAAAATTATAAGTTATTTTTACAAAATTACTTTTAAAAAAAGTGTTATTTCTGATATTTTTGTAAAGAGGAAAAAACAACGGTCTCTCCCACAAGACACATAAAGCCTTAAAGACCCATAAATTTTCCGAACTGAAATAGCATCCAGCAGGAATATTAAATAAAATGATATAGATATTTTATAGCTCAATTTTCCAATACTTGATTTAAAAAAAACGTAGTCTATCTTGAAAAATGAGTTTCTTGGTAGGCATCATGAATCTGAAATCATTAGCATTTCATTCTGAGCGAAGACAAGGCGAAGACTTCATTCTTCATACTGATCAATAAGTATAGGATGGTAGAGTTTTATCTAAAAATCGTTTCCTGTGTGTTCCAAGATATCAGCGAAATAATTATTTAAAGAGAAAAAAGGATTAGAGTGATAAGGACCGAGCACTTTCTTTCCGTTGTCTTCGAAGATAAAATAATTCTTGAATGTCTATTTTGTACTTTTTGAAAAGAAGGGGCAGTAAAGGAGTTTTTATCAGTCTAAATTTGCCCGTATTAATTGATAAATACAGCAGGGTGCCGGGCAAATAAAATTAAAAAGTTTAAAACAATTGGCTCCCCTTCAGGGACGTGTCTAAATTGTTTAGGTGGCGCACGATAGATGGCAGCATCTGTCGCGTATGTGTGTGTTGTGTCTGTCTTACTTGACGAAGGTTTTGTAAGTGGGTCTCTGACCAAGCACACAAGCCCGATAATATATGTCTATCAACCAACCAATCAAACAAAACAATTGTTTCATAAACTTTTAATTTTAAATGCAATAACATTAGTAATTTTTTTTAGTTTTTTCCGAACAATGAGGGTTGAATTACCATTTCTTTGAATTGAATATTTATCGGCTCATTTTTGTTAAATAATTTATTAAATAAACATAATTGCATTTAACTTTTTGGAGATTTGTTTTGCTTTTTTTAGATCTTGCATTAATATTTAAATAGTATAGTGTATTAACGATCTTGCAGATCTTACATTAATATTTAAATAGTATAGTGTATTGGCGTAAATATTTGACTTTTAATTTTAACTTTGGTTTCTTTTTTAGCTTTTAGGCTCAACCGCATTTAATAACGAAACACACACAAAAAACATCACTTTAGCAGTTAAATTCGTATAATATTAAACCCAAATAAGGTTGTCATATAAGTTGAATTTTTAGTTTCTAACGCTATAGTCTGACATACCCCCGGGCTAATAGTAGTGATCAAAGTAAGGCCCTAGGGCAAACCTTAATCCCATTAAATTCACAGCCCCCGTTTAAACTATTTCACCAAACATGATTTAAATTAAGTGTTCTTTTCACTGCTAAGAATTGATATAAACGACTAGTTTGTTATTTTTGTGTGACTACAATCTACATTTCTCAATTTTATCGATGATGTGAAAAAAGTGGTTCAATTCCCATTGGATTTGATTCGTTATTGCAGTGACCCACTCAATTATCTATCAAGCTTCTTATTCTATTAAATGACAAGAACCCCGAAAATTTTCAAAAACATTTCAATGTTTTTAGTGTTTTTTAAAATACGAAATCTTAGCTTTTCAACGATGTCTTATATTTAAAGTTTCGAGTACTTGAAGTATTTTTAAAATTCTCTAAACAAAAGTTGTTTAGGTAAATCCCAGTCTTATCCACTGTAAAAAAGCCGCCTCGGTGGCTGAATGGTTAGTGTACTAGCCTTTGGAGCTGCTGAGGTTGGGTTCGAATCCCGGTCAGGCATGGATGTTTGTGACAGTCAATAAATGTTGTTTTTTGTCTATGTGTTATTCATTTCTTTGTGACTGTAAAATTTCTTTCTGTGTCTGTCCCACTTTACGAAAGCTTATAAGCGGTTCTCTGAACAAGCAAACAAGCTGGAATATATATGTATCATACCATACCATACCATACCACTGTAAAAACAAGGGAGTAGTATTACACTTGTTTTGGGTTTATTAAATGCCTAAATAAGGTGTAAATATACTCGACTTGTGGTGTCAGCACCAAAATAGGTGTTATCATTTAATCAAAATGATGTAACGCAGTGACAGACAAAATACATATCTTGCTGTCAAAACTCAAATTTGTTCCGGGGTGTGAATCAGGGCCCGATCACCGAATAGGCCGGGGAAGCCTGGACTTATACCTTAAAACTTGAAGGGACCCCCAAATCACTTTTTTAACATTCAATCTGTTGCAAATATCCCCACATTTTCAAAAATTATATTCCGAAACTTGTTTAACAAGTTTTTGATATTTTTTCAATAATTTCATGGGAAAAAATAATTGTAAGGGAGTTCGGTTTTAACATTATGTGGATATTCATACCGCTTTTTAAAGCATATTGTAAAATTTTAAATGAAAGTTGCGTACGTTGGCCAATTAGTTGAGTTGCGTATTTGCCTTGCACAAATGTCTTGATCGGGACCTTGGCTGGATTTTGAATCTGGACTGCTTGCACTCCACCCAGGAATGACTGCCAATATAATTAACCCAACTTTTTCTCTTTGTTAGTCTAAATATAGAGATTTCCAATATTACTCAAAATCATTGGAGTTGTAAGCATTTCAAATACAAATGTTCTTTACTCGGAACTTACTGTTTGATGGAAACCACAGGAATGCAGAAGAAAGGGATCTTTTTCGTCTCCATATTTCTGGAAATTAATTTCATGCCAAATATTGATTTTCAAACCTATATATGAACTCAATCCCTACCAGAATGCAATGAAATATTTAAAAGTTTTTATTCTTCAATAGTTCGGAAGTAGTGAGAAAATATTATCAATCAATGTGCAGGTAACTCAATCCCTACCAGAATGCAATGAAATATTTAAAAGTTTTTATTCTTCAATAGTTCGGAAGTAGTGAGAAAATATTATCAATCAATGTGCAGGTACTATGTATATAGATAGGTTTAGGTATAGTTTTAATAATCTTCGCACTAGAGCTACACGAGGGCTATTGGCAACGGGTGTTGTATTTTAGAACCACAGTCAAGTGACGAGCCGACACTTGAATAGGCACACAACGCAACCGTTAGGGACGACATCGTACGCAGCGTTAGGAATTTGAAGGATGTTTAACGTGCACTCCCTCACACGAGGTATTATTTGTCGACTACACGGGCCGCTTATAGGTCGGCAGTTATTTTTTAGATGCCTTGGGACCTTCCGCATGCTAGACGAATGCCTAACTGACTGGGCCTCCTAGCCTACTGTATGTAGATAGGATTGTGTAGATTGATCTTTTAACACGTCGGATGCTGAGGACGCGCGAGCGCGTCCGGTGGTTCCGATTCATCGATAACAGCACATTCTGATAAAATTCGTAGTACTATCTCGCCAACCGTTCTTAAGAGTTCAAGTTCGTTTGATTACTTGATAAACATGGTGGTGTAGTGGTTACACGAACTAGTATTCCAAGATGTTACTGATGAATTTCCATACATAAATTTTAAAGCTTATGCAGCTTTTGTGCTATTTCGAAGTTTATATTTTTCCTATTGATAACAAATATAATAATACAGCCATAATTCTGTAGGGATGTTAACACGTTGACTGCCAGTCACTTTGAGTTAGATTTATAGTTAATGCCCTCACGTGGAATTAGATTAAAACCCAGATGCCAACATAATTATTATAAGAAATATGATTCAAAAATAGTCAAATAATACTTAATCACATATTTATCTTTTATAACTTTTCATTGAAGAATTTTATAATTACGTGCCAGCGCGTGATTGCCCCTGAAAGGTCAAATTTTTCGCCACTGTCACTGTTATAACTAAAATCACTTGGGTTCTCGTCTGATAATTCAGCCAACAAATTTACAATTTCGTTACTTGTAATAGCCTTGTTATTGTGATTTTTTCTTCTTTTGGGAAGCGAAGGCTCAGCACCACCATCTGAACGACTCATCACAAAATTCCTTTTTTAATTTTTTTTTATTAATTTTGTAACCAATATCGTGTCAAGTGTAGGGCGACCAGACACCAAACATACTGCATTTCGCAGTGCAGTTTAGTTTGTTATTGTTCGATTCCCACCTTTGCCCTGGGTGTAATTACTTTCTCTGTGTCAGTAAAAATTCTTTTTGTGTCGGTCTCACTTGACAAAAGGCTTATAAGCGGGTGTATGACCAAGCACACAAGTCGGAATTGTATATGTACAGCTGTGGAAATAAAAAAGTACCCACTAGTGATTATTTTGGCCGTTAGTCATCCTATAGAATCGGACCTTTTTGACATTGTGAACAATTAACATTCTGAGTTAATTGCATGACACAAAATTTGCATAAGGGGCCATCTTCATATTAAAAATATTACTAACTTTAAAATTTCCAATAGCAACACCTCTTTTTGAATCCATATTTCAAATCTCTGACCTATGTTAATACGAAATGCCAAATTTTGTTGGTTTTTAAGCATTATTAGAGGAGTTAGAGACGTGCAAAGTTTAGGTCCCATAATGCTAAATGAGTTGCACATAAAAAACTATCCCGATCTATAAATAATTAAGATAATGAAACGAATTTTTTACTGAAAAGAAATTATAATAACCCAAACAAAATGCATTCAATATTGGGGTATTTAAAACTATTTTTATATTTTTAAATAATTATTATATTAATTTTTTTAAATAATATGAATGGAAACCCCTTAATATTTTTAAAGAAATAAATGTAAGACAAAAAGTGTAAGCGAAATCCCAATTTTTAAAATTTTTATTCATAATTTGCTGAGTAAATCACAAAATACATTTTAATTACCCTTTAGGGGACTGTGTATAAGATTACGTGTGTAATTGATAAATAAAGGCGGCTTTGCATGCATGCTTGCTTGTCTTTTTAGATGGTCCCCAAAAGATCCACCAGTGATTCGATTGAATAACTCGGCAAATATTCATCCAAATGTAACAAAAACTTAGATTTAAGGGTTTTCAAGAGTGCTTAACATTTCTAAGTTATTAAAATTGGGTGTTGCTATTGGAAATTTCAAAGATCGCAATATTTTTAATATGAAGACGGCCCCCCATGCAAATTTTGTATCGTGCAATTAACTCAGAATGTTAATTGTACACAATCTCAAAAAGGTCCGATTCTATAGGGTGACTAACTGAAGAAATAACCTCAAGTGGGTACTTTTTTATTTCCACAGCTGTACCTACCCTACCCTAGTTTGTAATTGGCTAATTCCACGTAACTGTAGTGTAAGTCACGAGTTAAGAGGAGATCAAAAGATTTTTTAATTAAAAAAATAAATAAATTTAAAGTGCATTACATTATTTAGTTATAATGGGTGTAGATCAACTATTCCACATTTTTTTTTTCATTTAATGTTAAAAGTTGTAGTGATAATCACTTTTTACAATCGTCGAATCACATTACAGACAGGATAATTTTGCAATTCCCCTCTTCAACTATCTAGCTATAAAAAAAGTCAACTAGTCTATTACTTTTTTTATTAAAAAAAAACCCCAAAAAATAAAAGTTAGGAAAATTTATTGATATTTCATAGTAAAAAAAAATCATTGAAACGAGTCTGGTTATTGGCTTTCAATTCAATAATTAGAAACAGATAATTATCTGGTTGGAGAAGTCCAGGAACATTTTCTCGTATTTTTTTTTTTTTTTTTGACTAGCTGCCGGGTAGCTTCAGTTAGCGACGTTAATTCAACCTAACCTTGTAATTTTACGACCTCAAACTAAGATTTTTACTTTTTCGAAAATGAAGAAGAGTTAGTTTATTTCCATCGTAACGAACTGGTTTTAGAAACAGTATGTTCTTCTACTTCACATCAGCCTCTATCGATGAACATTTTCCATCGTTATCGCCGCAGCCAAAGTGTTAATAAATTGGTAAATGAAAGAATATGTATACTGAAGTTAGGGAAATATAGATTATGTCAATTAAATAGTGGAACGATATCTCATAGAAGTAAATTAATCCTTGTAACTAATTTAATTTGTAGGTTTAAGAAAACACGAATTTAGTGCAGAACTTAATTATAATAATTTAAATTCTTCCGGAACTAAAATAAATACTTTATTTAACATATGTATTTAATCTACTAAAATGTTCAAAAGCTAAATAAAACTGTAACTAATTTGCACTACAAGAAAATAAAAGTTATTAATAAGATCAAAATATTTTTATAACTTGAAAATATGTTGAATAATAATTTTTCTCTAAACAAAACGTTTAAAATTATTATAAATGCGATAGTTTGTTTTACAAACAATTTTTAGTTGCGTAATAAAAACAAAACGCCTTCATAAAAATAATTTGTTTCATAACGCTTTCAACGCTTTCATAAATTATTTGTTTTTCAGCTATTATAGATACAGTGCTTTAAATCTTTTCTAATGCGAAAAAAGAAAACAAAAAAAAAACACCGAAAATGTTACACAAGTAAATGATTATTAACGTTTGAGAGCTTTGTAAACAGATTTAGTCAATAAAGCTGCTAATTTTTGTTACAAGTGATTAAGGGTAATGGTTTCAATACATCCATTTTATCTCGATTGTTATTCGAGCGATTTGTTCTTATTAAGATAGTAGAAAATTATAGTTTGCTATTTCGTGTTGATTTTCTACTTGAAAAACATCCCACACTTTTCCCCATGTTTACCAAATTAAGACACATTAAGTGTAATGAAGATCATTTATTGTCCATCGAATCTAAGCATAAAATTATATCTTAGGATAATTTAAATAATATTCAAAAATCTTTTTTTTTTCATTTATTAAGTTGTGCACCCATCTTAGTATATCCTCAAGGACAGATGCTCGAATGCAGAGATTTTTTGTAAGACAAACAAAAATTAATCAAACAAGATAATTTGCCCCCCCCCCCCCCCCTCACTTACAATTATAAATAAAATAAAAACTTTTCAGCACAACTACTACAATAATTTGTTAATAGTGTGCAAATTAAAAAAGTATTATTTTTGATTTATAGAAACTCATATTGTGAACATCAGTTTGTTTATGAAAAAAACATCAGATATTATTCAGAATCAATAAATCCGATTATTTCGACATTTAAATACGAAAACCAGTATATTAATCTGCATGTTAACTGATAGTTATTAACTTGATGAGTTTGAAATGCATACATAATAGTTTTATTTAATCTGTAGAAAACAACGCTTATTATTATTATTTTTATATAGATAGAACTATGGCATATAAGGATTGCTTAATTTATGGTTGGGGCTGTGTATAGCATTTTTAATAATAGGCTGGTAAATGGTGTCCCACAAGTTTACCCCTTTTGTTGCCGTTTCGTAATTAGTAACATAATCCACTTTATTCCATTAAATTAGAGCTCCCTCTCGACAAATTTGTGTTTTTTCATCTATTACTTTCCATTTTGAAGTTTTAGTTACTAATAATCCTCATAGATGAAAGTAGTAAAAGTGTATTAAAAAATAAAGAGTGAGGTTATTAACTGTTGTAAAATTACTTTTTTGGCAGCATTCAAAGTATAATAATATTAGTACTAAATATACAAATAAATTATTTTGAAAAACTAATTATAGTTAAAAAGGGTTATTTTGAAATATTTTTAGTAGTTTTGTAGTCATTATATCCACACTTGAACTTAGGTTGGATTTAGCACAGAAACAAGGGATTGCCGTATTTATGAACAAATTTAAAAAAAAAAAACAGTAATATAATCTAAACATGTAAACAAAGGCGAATCTATTTATGGGAATTGATTACGTTAAAGCTCAATATTTAAGTACACGGACAAAAACCTAAAGACTTTATTGAAGATTTTTCACATGGCTCGACTAAAACTAGTCAGACGAGGAATCAGTTCAATCTCTATAAATAGAAACTAATTAGTCCGATCGTCAAAGTCCAAAATTAAAGCTGACTCAAAACAAAATGCTAGTGGTAACAATTCGACACGAAAGAGAGAAAAAAAAAAAAAACAGGTGTGAGAATACGTTTAGCCCTTTCAGTCCCAAAAATTTACTACGCTCCAGAAACATCTGCTATTCACAAAATAAACTTATTTTAGGTCAAAAATAAGAGTTCCATAAGAAAAAAATTCATTTTAATTTTTCGTATGGTTTTTAAAATAATGCCTAAATTTTTTAACTGTAAAAAACAACAAAACAAAAAAAAATATATATTACCTGAAAACACTTCGAGTTATATATTTTAAGGTATCTGACCTCATTATGAAAAAAAAAATTAGTAATTTTTTAAACCGAAATAGTTTAAACTGTGTTTTAAATATGTGGAACTGAACTGAACTTTTCAAAAGTCAGGGGAAATGCTTGTTAGCTATTTTCTTAAAAAAAAAAAAAAAAAAAAAAAAAAAAAAAAAAAAAAAAAAAAAAAAAAAAGTGGTTCTGACTTCTATTGAGATTAATGTAAAATATTGTCGAATAGAACAAAGTGTGAAGAATCGAATGATGTGTGTTTGGATGTCATAACGGGACATAAAAATTTTTGAAAAAAAAATATTGAAAGTGATGATTCCAAATGGCATCACTGGGACTGAAAGGGTTAGAAGCGAAATTACGCATGTTACGGCACTCCAGAAAGATTGCGTTGTAAATCTATAAACGATGGGAACATGGGAATGAATTTGGTGGGAATAAATTTGGATTTTCTTTAAATGACTATTTATTTAATTGGAACAGACCAATCAAGGTGAAATTGCTATACCCAGGGAAATTTCTAACTCTGAGAAGAAAGAGGAGTTCAAGTTGAGATTACACAACGTTTTAATCAAGTTAAAAATTAAGATTTTCGTGATAAATGGGAAAAATCAATAAATGAAGAACTTAAAAACTATTAAGGAAATTGGCTTTTGGGAAGTTGTACCAAAGCCGGAAAATTTTTAATTAGCTTACGGTCAAGAGGGGTGTATAAATTTTAATCTTGATTAATTGCTCACAGGAGTAAGCTAACATATTTTGACAATTACTCCCCCACGTATTCTAATATAATTGACTAACTGTTCCCGGGAAACCGTTTATATGGACAAAGCTGCGTATGTGGCCAGTGCTGTGCTCCGCGCCTTTGGAACTACAGAACTGTTCTATCCCACCTGCCTCGAATTATAATAGTTTTATTATTATTATTATTGCACTGGTCACACGACAACAATAACAACAGACTATAAAATGAATGCATTATTTTATTGTATGTAGATCATTTATCAATATTCAGAAGAACTTATCTATTTTTTTAATGAAGTGTTTTTTTTTTCATTTGAATAGTGTGTATGAAACAAAATATTTGGAACCATGTGTAAAAATTGAAATATAAGGAATTTTTAACTTTTTTTTATATTGTGTTATGGGCACTGTTTGAGTAACCGTGTATTAAACTAACTCAGCCATGGAAGGTTATGCCACAGCCTCAGTAAATAAGGGCAAACCAGCTCGATTCTAATTGAGTGGGAGTATTGTGAAGGGAAAATGTAATAGTATACGATTTTCTCCTAGTTTACTATAACATATTTTTTGCTATTTGTCTGTTTTGATTAACACAGTAAAATAACAACAAAACAAAAGGGTATTTTAAAAAACATCACTGAATTTTCTAACAGGGAATGACATATTTTCAAATTGACTCCATTCTATTCAGCCGATCCGGCGGCGCAATGGTTGGGGAGCTAACCTTTGGAGCCTCTGGGTCTTGGTTCGAATCCCGATAATTCATGGCTGTTTGTGTGTCGAGTATATGCGGAGTACGTGCTTGTTAAATCTGTTGGGCCCGAAAGTCCCGTGGGCGGTCATTGCGCAGTTTCTCACAATTACAGGTCTCTGGATAATAATTCCTTCCTCTTCAGGAACATGTCTAAATTGTGGAGGTGTCAAGTGACTAATGGCCGCATCTGTCACGTATGTGTGTGTGTTGTGTCTGTCTTACTTGACGAAAGTTTATAAGCGGGTCCTTGACCAAGCACACAAGCCTGAAAACATATGTCTACTACCAACCAACCATTCTATTCAATAGTAAAAGGAATTAATTAAATTATTTTAAAATTCTAATTACATAAAGGTGGAGAGTCGGAAGATTTATCCTTTCTTCCACTTCAAAAAGAAAATAAATTAATTTCATAACAATAGCTTTATGGCATTTACTTTCAGAAATAGCACTTGAGCTCATTAATGACGTTTACGAGGATATTATCAACGAAACACAGACAGCAATTCTACACAATTTTGGTAGATTAAACTCAAAACTACTTGAAAGAGTTTTATCAGTAACTTCCATAAAGACTGAACAAGACTACAAAGTCAAAAGGCTTCGGCTTAATAAGGTTTCAAAAAGCACAATCTTCAGTGAAATATGCGAAGCTGAAACTTTTCTTAACTCATATTAGCGAAAATATTCAAAGAGGTAAAGCGTAAAATTTTATGAAGAGTTCGCTTCATCAGGGGAAATACCACCTTTAAAAGATTATTAAGTTCAATTTTTTTATGCGAAAGTTTTTTTAAAAGTTGTAAATTGGTAACATAAAAGCGAATTTCAGAAATGAAGATAAGAGATTCAAAAGCTATTCGGAGTTTCGACTGCCTACATTGGGCTGAATTGCTATTTGAAAAAATTGTAAATATTGGACATTTTACTCGGTTTCAGTAAACTTTTTTTCGAAAGTGAAAATGAAACGTGTGAAAATGGCTTATAAGATATAATTAATAATTAATTTATCCCCTACAAATAAGATTTAAATTTTAAAAAACAATGTTTAATGAAGCAGCATAAATAGTATCCTCAGACCTCAAAGATTTAAAATAACAAAGCCAGTAGGTGAAAATATGCAGGTTTGTAACAGTAACCGACACTTATACGGTTGCTCCACAAAAACTGAGTAAAACAAAACAAGTGGCACTAATGCTTTCTCCAATATATCTGAAAATTTCAATGGTTTCACCAAAATACAATAATAGTATACATGAAACAAAACTTTGTAGTTACAGCTCTATCCTGAGATAGTTCTGTGAACTATGCTAAATGATTTCCTTTTTAAAAGTGGTCGATAATTTTTTGAAAAACTAGTGGACATTTAGCAATAGTATGCAAAAGATTGGTATACTAAGTTAAAGCTAGTCATGGATAGTCCTTGCGAGTAATGCAGTGTATTATGGTATGTCTAAAAAAATAATGGTGTTTATACTACAAATTGCGAATGATCTGTGTAATCAGTCGAAAAAGGAACACCAGATTCGCTTAATAGATCACCAAAAAGTTGTTTATAATTTTTTAGAACTTTAGAAGAACTTTTTTCTATAAAAATTTTAAAATTTTGATTTAAAATTTGTTTAAAAATAATTTCTAATTAAAATTGAGCTGAGAATTTAGGTATAAGTCTTTGTTTGTACATATTTGTACAATATAAAGTCATTTTCTTGGTCATGTCTTCAATTTCGACCTCACAATTTGCCGCGCAAGCCTAATCACAATGTGTTCAAATAGCTTTATGTTTAATATCATTTATTTTAGTTTTGGCTAAAGTTTCATAAATTTTAAAATTTGTTTTATATTAAATAAATCTTATAGAATTACATATAAAAAAATTATACTTATATATTGAGTAGTTAAAAAATTACATAAAAGATCAAACTATACTTTGTAGTTCCTTCTTTGCACATTTTTAAGACTCCTGTGACCCCTTAAAGGAAAGTTCATTAGAATGTGTTTTATAAAGTCCTGTTGAATTTTTTGTCCCACAAAGGTCTGCTCTTTATGCAAAATTATGCTGCTATAATAAAGGATATTGTTTTGGTAAACTACTCTTAGCTAATTTAATTGCAGTTATAAAACTAGTTTAACTAAACAATTACTTTTTATTCTAATAGCAAAAGAGCATTTTTTTAAACTCGGTTTTGACTATCTGCCTGCAGGCTACAAAAGTATTAGCCCGTCCATAGACATCTAGGTTTCCAGCAAGACAAATACATTTTAGCTTCCACACTACGTTTCTAACGTAAAAAGTGGAAGGCTTTATAATCGTTCAGTCCGTCTGTCTGTCTGTCACCCACTTTCACAGAACAAACCAAACGTCGCACAAACAAGTGAGATACGTCATTTTAAAGCAAAAAATCGGGCTAGGTTACAAACCAAATTTCATTAAAATATTTAAATTGGAAGTTTATTTAAAATTTAAGTAACTAAAAATTTAATGTAAGTTGAAATGGGGTTGTTTCACGACGAATCTGGCAACACTTGTCATCCTCAATTAGAATTTAATGTTTCTGCTTTAGAATTACCGTGTTGACCCGGCAGCACAACGGTTAGGAAACTAGCGCGCGATAGATGGCAGCATCTGTCACGTATGTGTATGTGTGGGTGAGTGTGTTGTGTCTGTCTTACTTGACGAAGGTTTTAAGCGGATCCCTGAGCAAGCACACAAACCTGAAAATGTATGTCTACCAACCAACCAACTTTAGAATCGGACCCGTTCATTTCGGACCGACCCCATTAGAATTACTGTTTGTTTATGTTTTGTTTTTGTTATTCGGCAGTGAGTTTTCGTAGACAATATTGAAGTTAATTTTTTTAAATGCCAAGTTTTTGCTGTGTTGTTGGCTGTACGAATAATTCATTAACGCAAAATTGTGCAGAAAAAAAAGTTTCATTACAAGTATTTCCCCATGCTGATCCTGAATTGATGAATGAGTGGCTATCTCGAATTAAACGAGCATGGAGGCCGCCATCTTTGAAATTCTAATTGAGGAAGAGAGGTGTTGCCAGATTCGCCGTGAAACAACCCCATAACCTGCACATTCCATTGTCATTCAATATTTTCACTGATGCCATTTCGTCAAACGTACGAGAAACTTTATTTAATATAAAAATAAAACTTTGAAATAATATTTATGTGATATAATTCCGTTTGGATTGTTGCAATATCACAATGAAGTTCTTTTGATGGTTCATTGTATATGTATGAAGAAAGATATATACAAAATTCTAATTTTGCATACACAAATCTGCAAAGTTTCGCTTTTTATTTTTGAACCATCAATTTTACTAATTATATATTTTTCGAACTGTAAATTAAATTGTGTCGACTAAAAGATATTCGTTAAAAAAATCGCATCATTATTCTACGAATTTCAAATATATTTAGCAAACGATAATTAAGTAATTTTTAATTCGTGAAAGAATATTAATGAAAATAGTTAATTTTGCCGTTTAAAATTTTGAATTAGATATTTTCTTTCTGAGATGTTTAAATTGTGTGTTTCAGTAAGCATATATGTTGTGTGGAAGTGGTTTAAGTGACAGATTCTGTGACAAACGTACATTTTTAATTAAAATTTTAGCTTCAAATAAAATTATTTGCCTATTGAATTTTTTCAGGAGTCAAAAAATTTCATTTAAATCTAGTGGCGTGAAATTAAGTTTGCACTTTGGCTAAAAAGCTTATCACTTAGTGTAAACGATCTAAGTTGAAGAGTACAAGGGAAAAACCGCTTGATTTCGCAGAAGAATTTCTTTCCTCAATTGGCCTCTTTGGCGTTGATAGCGAGACACCGAAACTGGTGAAAAGAAACCGGTAACTAGCTTTGTTTTTCTTTCGCGGCAACCCTGACTCACACCAGTGATCAGTGGACACGAGTCACACGTTTGTACCGCGAGTGAAGAACCGAGAGAAAAACCGGTTTCCTGTCGCCAATGTCCGCCAATCAGACGCAATTACGGGAAGACTCCTAGTAAACCAAGCGGTTCTTCCCGTGTACAATTCAGTTACGTTGTCAAAGGGAGGATCTTCTGAAATATACGTTCAATAAAGACACACCCAACACAAATTTAAAAAAAACCATTTCAACTTTATTCTCAACGCTTCACAAAAACCATATGCAAGAGTCGAGATGCCAGCCAGCACGTGACCACGGTGAGGACGAGACTCGCCTCTGCCGATGTCCGGGACGAGTCCGAGAAGACGCACGCGTTGTCGGAGCCGCGCGTGAAGAGGGCGCAGTGCTCGTTGAGCAGGGAGCCGGACATGCGGTCCATGTGCCGCTGGAAGAACCGGTCCGCCTGCGCGCCGCAGTCCCGGAGCAGGTGCTCGTGCTGGCACCGCACGAACTCCGTGAACACGCTGCAACACAGAAAACACCGCGCGTTAAAAAGGGGAAGTTGTAGCTTCCATTAATCGCTGTAGCCTCCATTAGGAGCTTGAATACAGTCAATTACGCCTCGTAATCTAGGACCCTCTTCAAGTGACGAGGTAGATACCTTAGAGGGCACCCAACGGAACTTCGAATGACATTGTACTCTAACGGACTTTCGACTCCACTGATTTAACGAGCGTGCATAATGAAGTGTACTTGGGCACCCCGGTGATTTTTGGAGGATTTTTTTCCGCCAGTATGAATACATCTATAGTATGGCTAGGACAAGGACAGAACCAAAAGCATTTTCAGTGAGAGGCTCGTCGCTTACACCTCTCGGCCACCGAGGGACCATAAACACGCTAGAAGACGAAACAAACACATATGAATAGTTGCGGAACAGGTTCTCGTGTTGGCACTGGACAAACTCCAGTAACGCAATGGGACACAAACCAACCACATACAGGGTGGTTATAAAATAACGTTCCCTATTCGGAGTGGTCTGTAGCTTGAATGAATAATCCAAATGCAAAAAACTTTGAGACACTTACTTCTCAAGAAGGGGGACAAAGAATGGAATCATAAAAAACAAACTCGTCACTTGACCAGGGTTCTAAATTACGAGGCGTAATTGGATGTGTTGGCCGTAATAAGCCATAATAGGCTATGCCTCGTAATTTAGAACCCTGGTCAGGAGACGAATTTCTTTTTTATGATTCCATTCTTTTTGAAAAAAGAAACTCGTCTCTTGACCAGGAATCTAAATTACGAGGCGTAATTGGCTGTGTCGGTCGTAATTGGCCATAATTGACGACGTCTCGTAATTCAAAACCCGGTCAAGATACAAGTTTGTTTTTATGATTATTTTTGAGGATTCTATCTTTTTTATGATTCCATTCTTTTTTCCTTTCTTTATTAGTGAGTGTCTCAATTTTTGATGCATTTGGATTATTCATTCAAGCTACAGACCACTCCGAATAGCGATCGTTATTTTATAACCACCCTGTATTTATGTGCGTAACCGGTGCTCGTGTTATCACTACACGAGCTGCACTACACGAACACACTGTCTGATAAACCCAGAAAAATACCTCTTATTAATAAGTGTGTAACTTGGTGTAAGCACACTGGAAGACAAACATTGACATTTGATGTATTTTGATAAAAATAAAGATTTATGTGTTTTAATGAAGAATTGCCTTAATTCTTTACTCCTTTTTATAAAAATAATATCAATGCGGAGAGCAAATATACCCAATGAAAATTTTACAAAGCATTCTTGAATGAAAAAATAATTTGAAATACACCAAACCACATGTTTTCGTTAAAAATTATTCAACATATGGCTTTTATTATGAGTACCTAAAAAAGCTAATGACCATTAATTGTTTTCCTATACACAAAAAAAGCATTAAATTCAATAGAACATACAGTGGTGGCCGAAAGTGTGGACAATTTTTGAAAGTTTCATGTTTTTCAACAGTGAATGCTTGTAGAATATATTAATACAATTGACTTTTGGCAATTTTTATTACTAAATTCTACATTAAATTACCTTCAATTTAATGTATAAACGTTTGTAATTAAGTGAAAATTAATATATTTTACAAGCACACAAGTTACATGAAACTTAAAAAAAAGTGTCCACACCTTTGGCCACCACTGTATATAAATACTTGATAATTTTTGAGAGAAAAACACGAAAAGAAACTTCTTACTTCTTATAAAATGTTTTAAAGTAATTAATATTAGTACTTAAAGTTAATTAATTACATTAAAAATTCTAATCGCTCGCACACATTTAATTTACAAACATGCACACACAATTCTATAGCACCCATTTCTCCATTGGAACTAATGTTATTCATGGGTAGTAAAGTAAAGCAGCAGAAGTAATTTCAGCGGCTAAGTAGTTTTGGCGATATCTGCGTACTTATATGCCTTACTGTTATTTTAGTAATAGTATTCCATAAAAAAAAATTGGTTAATTGTTACAAACCTGCTCGCTTAGGGTATACCAGTTCGAAAAACCTCATTTTCCCATAGACCGTAATGCTGAATGATAAGAACTTTTCCGATTCAAAAAATTACCTTTCTTAATTCTTGAAAGGAAAAAAAAAAGAATACGGGTATAAAAAATTTGTCTCTATTACTTTAATAAATTCATGATTGAATTCTGCGACGTGAACATTTTGAGCTGGGCGAGCTGACGTGGAATAACTCCTTGTATAATTTAAAAACAATAAATCTCGGTTTACTTCCAGGCAACTCCTTTAAACGTTTGGCGGCCCTCAAACGAAAAGATTAAAAATATTTTATTCGTTCCACAATATAAATTACCCATGGAATTCTGATGTTGTAAGGGATCGTAGTTTAAAATACAGTAGTTTATAAAGGAGATCTAAATATCTACGATCTAAAAAAACTCCCCATTGAACAAGGCAAATGTAAGTTAGATGGAGACCAAATTCTCGAACGATCAATCACTTGGTGAAGGAAGCATCGGATTTACGCTTTTTTTATGCAGAGTGAAAAAAAATGTGTTTTGCTTTCACTAAACACTGAAAATAACACTGGAGGTTTTTCTTTCGGTTAGTATCGATTATGTCTTTTTTATTTGAATAAATGTAATGGTGTTTCCTTGTACAATAAATACTGTTTTTCTTTCAATATATTGGTGTTTCATGCATAATAAAATATTGTGGTGGAATTTCTTCTCTTAAAATTATTTGAGAATAAAATACAGCTAGTAAAAATACTTTATAGCGTCTATAAGATCAGTGTGGATAAAATTCGAGATTTAAGGAAAAATAACACAATTTAAATTTTAAAAGCATCTCAATGTTTTTTTTTTATTAAACTAGTTTATTAGTTTTCCGTGAACATTAACTTCGAACACATATTTTAATCAACCCTATTGTGGCAAAAAGTCTCGAGACAAATTAAGGAAAACAAGTTTCAGGTATATTCGCGGTATGTTCAAAACGAAATCAGTTAATATGAACAGTGACTTAAATTTCTTGTGTTTTATTGTAATATACCGGGTGGTTATAAAAATAACGCTCGCTATTCGGAGAGGTCTGTAGCTTGAATGAATAACCCGAATGCATCAAAAATTGAGACACTTACTAGTCAATAAGGGGTTAAGAATGAAATCCTAAAAAAACCAACTCGTCTCTTGTCCAGGGTTCTAAATTACGAGGCGTAATTGAATGTGTTGGTTGTAATTGGCCATAAATGGCTACGCCTCTTAATTAGAACCCTGTTCAAGAGATGAGTTGGTTTTTATGATTATATTCTTTCCCCCCCTTCCTGATGAGTAAGTCTCTCAATGTTTGATGCATTTGGATTATTCATTCAAGCCACAGACCACTACGAACAGCGAGCGTTATTTTATAACCACCCTGTATTTAGAAATTCACCTTATTTTAATATAAATTTGTTCATTGTTTACGTTTTCCAAAATAAAAAAATGTAAATAACAAATTTAATTTTTAAGAAAATAAATACTTAAGGGGTCATAGGAGTCTTAAAAATGTGCAAAGAAGGTACTACAAAGCATAGCTTGACCTTTCAAGTCATTTTTTAACTACTCAATATATAAGTATAATTTTTTGATATGTACTTCTACACGATTTATATAATATAAAACAAATTTTAAAATTTATGAAACTTTAGCCAAAACTAAAATAAATGATATTAAACATAAAGCTATTTGAACACATTGGGATTAGGCTTGCGTGGCAAATTTTGAGGTCAAAATTGAAAAAATGACCAAGAAAATGACTTTATATTGTACAAATATGTACAAACAAAGACTTATACCTAAATTCTCAGCTCAATTTTAATTAGAAATTATTTTAAGAACTTTTTTCTAAAAAAATTAATAAAAAATTTTAAATTTTGATTTTAATTTTTTTTTAATAATTTCTAATTAAAATTGAGCTGAGAATTTAGGTATAAGTCTTTGTTTGTACACATTTGTACAATATAAAGTCATTTTCTTGGTCATTTTTTCAATTTTGACCTCAAAATTTGCCGCGCAAGAATAATCCAACTATGTTCGAATAGCTTTATGTTTAATATCATTTATTTTAGTTTTGGCTAAAGTTTCGTAAATTTTAAAATTTGTGTTATATTAAATAAATCTTATAGAAGTACATATAAAAAATTGTACTTATATATTGAGTAGTTAAAAAATTACATGAAAGATCAAACTATACTTTGTAGTAAATTCTTTGCACATTTTTAAGACTTCTATGACCCCTTAATACAAGACTGCAAGTACGGGCGAAGCTAACTAAAATAGATACTTACCAACAATGCATTTTCAACTTGTCATTAACATCACTTTCCGATTCACTGTAACTGCTTGCCAGTCTTTTATACTGCAATGCACATTTATAAGGGTCTGTTGAGACATTCTTCAAGCATGGGGCATACCTTAAATAATCTAAAAGAGAAACAGACCAAATTATTAAAAGAAATAAATAAGAGTTCACGGGAAAAACAGGACGGGTTTTCGTGGAAGGCAATCCTTAATCGGCCTCTTTGGCGATGATACCGAGAAATCGCCTAAACTGGTGTAAAGAAACCGGGTTCCCGCTTTGTTTTTCTTTCGTGGAAACCCTGATTCAAGCCAGAGATCAGTGGACACGAATCACACGATTGTACCACGAATGAAGAATTGAAAGAAACACCGGTTTCCTGTCGCTAATGTTCGCCAAGCAGACACAATTACAGGAAGACTCTTTTAAATCAAGTGATTCTTCCCGGATACTCTTCATTTTCAAATTGTTTTAAGATTCACTTCACTTTTTCCATAGCTATAGAACTTAGGTTTGTATTAATAATAAATGACTCCTATATTTAAAAATTTGGAAAAATGTTTGAATGGGTATTTCCCCATTTGTTAAATGCATATATGACTACAAAAAAAAAATTATAATTTTTGTTACTTATACTTAAATTTTAATTGAAACTACTGAGTAGTTATTTACCCCTCATTCTATCTGTAAATTGGCACTTTGCATAATATTGACTCATTAGATGAATGCTAATTACAGAGTTGTCAAACTTAAGTCTCGATGTTCCATTCCCCTCTAATTCGTCCAAAATGTTCCCCGCTCCTGTGATTCTGACTGTGTAATTATGGAGCGGTGCAATTTTAATATCTCTTCAAACCACTTATGCCAGAGTGATTGCTATTCAATATTCCATGTTAGGAAATTTCCCTTTGTAAGTTTATCCAATTGAGAAGAGATTGTGCCTATTTGATCAATACTTGTTTTAAATTCAAATTCTTAAAGCAATTCAAAGCGTTGCTTGAGAAGAGTTGTAAACGATATGACGCGACGGTGGGTAATTGATTTTGAACTTCATTCGATTAATTCAACCAATTTATTTTTTTAAAAAAAAAGCACATTTTGGTCCTTACCATCTGTGGTAAAGAAACTAAAAATATTACGACTCTTACTGTGCAGCTTATTTATTAAAAAAATATTTTATGTCAAAAATGTTTATTTTTTAAAATAGTTAACGGTTTGTTTAATCAAACCAATCAGGGATAAAAAAACCAGAGAGACAATATTTGTGTGCTGAAAATATACAAGTAGGCAATATTTCCTCCTCTTCGTTACCACTCATTATGGTTGGTTGGTAGACATATATTTTCAGGCTAGTGTGCTTGGTTAGAGACCCGCTTATAAAACTTCTTCAAGTAAGACAGACACAAAACACACACACACACACATACGCGACAGATGCTGCCATCTATCGCGTGCCAACTCCACAATTTAGACATGTCCCTGAAGAGGAGAGAATTAGTCTCCTGGGACCAGTACCGTGGGAACTGCGCAATGACCACCCACAGGACTTTCGGACCCAACAGATTTAATGGGCACGCACTCCGCATATACTAGACAAACGCAAACATCCATGCCTTATCAGGATTCGTGCCCGGACCCAGAAGCTTAAAAAGCTAGCATCCTAACCATTGCGCCGCCGGGTTGGCAATACTCAATATACTTTCCCTTTGTAATACACGGTTTACTTAAGAGAATTTATCAGCCAAATTTATTTTGATTCTGACTCACCAGGTGGCATTACAAACTTTCGCCAAATGATACGTCTGGCGCTTTAAAAAAGGGGATACGTTTCTCTTTCTGGGGTGTGGTGCACGCGGCAAGATTTCATCACAAGATAAAGAGGATTCGATTGTAATCAAGGGTTGACTAACGAATACTGGTTCCGGTACACGTACACTTTTGATAGCCGGAACGATTTTCTGGAAATTTATTATTTGTGTTGCTTGGTTATTTCTCTTTCATTTAATTTTTTTATTTGTTTAATAAATTATATTTATTTTGTAAATCTTACGATCTTTCAGGAAACAATTTCTTTTCTGGTTTGCACCGTACTAATATATTATCTTTCTATTTAAAATTATCGAGATGTGATACCGCTGCGAATACTCTAAAGTCATTCCTGTAAACTTCGGAATACTAACTTAGCTTCGGCACATAAACAGTTTTGTTTTTAAGGGGTCATAGGAGCCTTAAAAATGTGCAAAGAGGGTACTACAAAGCATAGTTTGATCATTTATGTAACTTTTTATCTACTCAACATATAGGTAAATTTTTTATATGAAATTCTATAAAATTTACTTATTATAAAACAAATTTTAAAATTTATGAAACTTTAGCCAAATCTAAAATAAATGATAACAAACATAAAACTATTTGAACACATTGGGATTAGGCTTGCGCGCCAAATTTTGAGGTCAAAATTGAAGAAATGACAAAGAAAATGACTTTATATTGTACAAATTTGTACTATCAAAGACTTATACCTAAATTCTGAGCTCAATTTTAATTAGAAATTATTTTAAGAGCTTTTTGTCTTAAAAAATTATAAACGTTTTAGAAAAAAAGCTCTTAAAATAATTTCTAATAAAAATTGAGCTTAAAATTAGGTGTAAGTCTTTGTTTGTACATATTTGTACAATATAAAGTCATTTTCTTGGTCATTTCTTCAAATTTGACCTCAAAATTTCGCGTGCAAGCCTAATCCCAATGTGTTCCAATAGTTTTATGTTTGTTATCATTTATTTTAGTTTTGGCTGAAGTTTCTAAAATTTTTAAATTTGTTTTATAATAAGTAAATCTGAATTGCATATAAAAAAATTATACTTTTATATTGAGTAGTTAAAAAATTACATGAAAGATCAAACTATGCTTTGTAGTACCTTCTTTCCACATTTTTAAGACTCTTATGACCCCTTAAATCTAGTTCCGTACTTTAATTGTTGGCGTAGCAATCTTTATGTTTGTTAAGACTAATGGCATACTAATGCAAAAGTAGAAACCCCAATGTATAATGAATCTGTCGTATTAGCAGTTTTAAAGGCAATAAAAAGGTCAGCAAGATGCAAACAAACGCGGATTTATGGTATCCAAAAACATGTGCAGGAACCTTTTGTATTGCTAGTGACAGTTTGTCAATTTGTTCATTCGGTTGCTCTTGTAAATTAGACACTGAGTCTCTTTATTACAAGCCTTACTCCCGCCACTAATCTGTACATTCGTTCTGAAAGAAGCTTTCTACATTGCACACCTTTGGAGCCGGGAAATCTTGACGTGTTTTTTGCAAACTTTTCAATTCCTCTAAAATAGCGTCGGACTGCGTGATTGGCACATTAAACTTTCAGTACTCTGCCACCAAACGACACATGTTCTTGAATATTGCACGAGAAGTTCTAAAAGAATTAAAAAGCCTACATGTGCAGTTACTTAAATACTAGAATGAAATTCTCGTCGAAAGGCAAGGGTATTATAATAACATTAACTGCCACTTATAACCACTTCCGCATAAGATTTATAACTTTAGAACAAATATAGACTAACCCAGCATTCAGTTACAATTTGAATCTTCAACTCTAAAAATTGGCTACTATAACTACTATTTTCCTTTAGCAAATTAAATAAATAATCTTTATAGTTTGCTAAATTTATTTGCAGTTTGAAGAATAATTAAGTAAAATTGAATGAGTCAAATCCTGTAGCATCCTTTCCGTGATCTTTGGCAATGCTTTGAAAATCTCACCTTAAATTACACGAGATTCTTATAATTAAATAACAATCAATAACTATAATATTTGAAAAACCTGATATTTCCAGAACATTTAGCGATGATAATCATGAAACAACTCCAAATTGCACTGATAATTAAAGGAATGTAATTGTAAATTAATATACCAATTAGCTCTTTAAGCAAAAAAAAAAAAGTAACACTCTGAATCACTTTCTTAGTAAACAAATATAATAAACATTAAAAAAAATCACATTGCGGTATATTTTTTATAACGCCATTCCAAATCGATTTGCAAAGAAAAAATTAATAATCCTTAACATTTCAATTAAGGTTTTTTGTGATATTGCTGATGAGGCAATAGTAATTTAAGTAACTAAAAATTAAATTCCAATGCTACTTTAATGGGTCGTTCGTCGACGTGACACGATGACAGATGTCCGTATGGACGTACAAACAGAAGAACAAAAAGTATGAAAGTTAGGTCCCTGCTGTCCTACCTTTCGATGACAAAAATGATTCTTAAGATCTGATCGATAGAACAGATTTCGTCACCGAAGTAAGGACAGGACGAGACACTTTGGGAAGACTACCATGTCAATACCTTCTTTTCTATTAAAAAAAATGTTTCGAATTTAAAAAAAGATTATAAAATATTCTAAAAATAACTTCAGGGCTTCATCCTCATTGACTATACATCCCAGGATCCCTCCCTAAAGATCTTTAAATAAACATTTATTTTTCTCCCTTCAATAAACCCACAGACTACGGCCGTCATTTTAGAAATGGTAAACCAAAGGTCACCAAGTGATTCGATTGAATAACTCGTCAAATATTCAGCCAAATGTAACAAAAACTAAGATTTAAGGGTTTATGAGGATTCTTAATATTTCTAAATTATTAAAATTGGGTGCTGCCATTGGAAATTTGAAAGTTAATAGCATTTTTAATATGAAGACGGCCCTTTATGCATTTTTTTTGTCCTGCAATTACCTCATGATGTTATATAAACACAAGGTCAAAAAGGTCCGATACTATAGGATGACTAGCGTTCGAAATAATCACTAGTGGGTACTTTTTCCACAGCTGTACCTATCAAAATCGCTTATAGTATCCAACCTACACTACAACTAAAGTAATCTAGTTTAAAAGTCGCGCGCGAAATTCTTTGACTGGATTTATAACGAGCTCCGCCCACTTTTCCATGTGGTTTAGGTTTACAGTTTGAACTATTTAGATATTGGCGTTTTTTTTTCATTCTATGATTTGGCGACATTTATTTTTGTGTGTCATCAAATTTTAAAATCATAGATTCTCGTTTGTTATGAACGTTTTTGTCATAAAAAGTACTTGAAATGTAAAAGCATCATTTAAATTATGTATTAACATACAAAGATAATGCATGAGTGAATTATTTACATTAATAAAAAATCTTTTAAATCAATTAAGCCAAGTTGTCCTACAGATGTCGCCACGATTCTCAAAATGAAGCTTTAAAAAAAAATTAATAATTAAAAAACTGATTGATATTCTTCCTTCAAATCTTTCTTAAATTGTCTTTCATCCCTATTTGCGTATCTGGTGCAAACAGATCATACGTTTAAAAAATACTTTACAAGAAACTGTGATTCGAAAAATAAAGCATTACGTGTATGGGACTGACAGTCCCTCTTAACATGAGAACTAGGAGGATGGCAAACCAATGCCGCAAGTTTCCGATTACTTTCAGAAGATCCTCGTGGAGGAACGGTTATCACACTTAAAACGGAGTACTAATGAACCACCGACAATTCGACAAAATAGCTGAAACTGGAAAAGTGTTGATTTGCAATCGATATGATCGATTATGAATCATGATATGAATATCATCAATTGAACATTATATCGATATAATCGGTATGATGAATTTATCATTTGACCATATGATCGATGATAAGTTCATTTTTCATATGATCGATATAATCAATCTGATGAATTTATTTATATGTTAACTTATAACGAAACTTGTAATGAAAGTCAAAATTTTTAAAAATATGCTTATTTCTTCTCAACATTTTCCTCAACAAGTAATCACAAAAATGGCTTTAAGAAAACAAGTTGGTTTGTTACAGTATCTGTCACCTACACCGCTTCCACACAACATTTACGCTTAACAGGAAACACACCAACAACACCTCAGAAAGAAATTCGCCAAACAGGGTCTTTAGCTAGTTCTAATTCAAACTTTTATTTGTCAAAATTAATAATGTTCTTTAATCTTCTTTTGCAGATTTGATAATTAATCTTTATCGTTTGCTACTTTTTTCTTTTTTGAAGTTCGAAGAATACTGATGTACTTTTTAAATAAATACCTTTTTGCAGCCACAAGTTTACATTTAGAAAAATAAATTCGTGAAATTCATGCTTTAAAAATAAATGCGAAACTTTGCATATTTTTATGCAAATTTAGAATTTTTTATGCATCTTTCTTCGTTCACATATAATGGACTTTCGAAATAGCTTTATTGTGCTATTACAACAATATAAATTGAACTATTTCACAAAATAAATATTTTTTCAAGAATTTTATTTTTATTAGAAATAAAGTTTTTCGTACGCTTGAAGTCATGGCAACAGTGAAAATATTGAATAAAAGTGGAATTCGCATCTTATTTCAATGTAGATTAAATTTTTAGTTATTTAAATTTTAAATAAACTTCTAATTTAATTTTTTAATGAAATTTGGAATGCAGCCTAAACTGATTTTTTGCTTCAAAATGACGTATCCCACTTGTTTGTTAGACTTGCGGTTCGTTCTGTGAAAATGGGTGACAGACAGACGGACCGAACGATTATAAAACTTTCCACTTTTTACGTTATAAACGTAGTGTGGAAGCTGAAAAGTTACATATATTTGACAATATTTTTACTAAACATAAAATGTTTTTTTTTACAAATTGGACAGTTCCAGCTTTGTTCAACCAGCGGTGTGATTTTCTCTTTCCAGTGCATAAATGAACCCTTTCCAATTAGAATGGTATTGAAGTCGCATGAAAATTGTATATTTGGAATTAGGAAATCAAACTAGTTCTATCTTGTATGAAAATAAGCAGAAGTATTTGGATGTTTCGGGTGTCAGTTTTTGAATAATTACGGCAAATCCCCAGAAGTGTGCGTGTATTTGTTATTACGCTGCGTATTTATCTTTTGGGTCGTCACATCGTAAGTTTAAGTCGATCCGAATTCTTATCGGATGTCCTAATCAATCGTTATTTAAATACTTACTTTTTTAAATTAAAAACTTTTGAAACAGTTTATTATGCAGATGTGGTTACCGTTTTATTAATATCGTTTTACTGACTGTATTACACTGTTTTACTTGTTGTGTTTAGTTTAGAAAACAATCTGTCGAATTCCCACCAAAAACAGTTTTCTTCTTTAAAAAAATAAGTTCGCTGACTGCATCATCCATTTAATTTGTTTAGGAATAAACGGATTTTATATACAATAAGAGAAAATGATATTTTCCAAAACGAGTAAATCTATCTTTTCATTTTGAAATGAAACATTTTGTTTTAACTATGACGGTGCAGGATTTTTAATTGTAATAATACCACACATTTTTGTTTTAAAAAACTAAAAATAATTTGCATTCGTTGAATATGGAAAACTTCACCGGGATAGTTAATAGTTATCGTATTGTACTCCTTTGGCCTTGGGACACAAATGACACGTTTTTACTTAATTCACTCACCTCCTCAAGTAGCGCATTCATAGGTGACACATTTTCCGTTGAATTTTCTACAAATTCATCTCAAATATGCACTCAAGTTTTCACCATTAAATCTCCAACCCTGTTCATCCGATTGCCTTCCCCTCTTCGATTTGCATTGATCCTTTGCAACACCGGACACACTGCACATTTCGGAGTTGCTCTCCTATTCATCTCCGGGCAGGAAAGTTCGCAAAATTTTTTAAATCATTATCGGATTTTGGACTCAGCATGGGGAATATAAAAGTTATCTTGTACCCGTTCTTTTGGTTTACAAAGGCACTAGATCTACAATCTTAAAACAAAGGAGTGAAATCCACTCCTGTAGGAGAAGTGCATTTTCGACACTGGGGAATTGAAAATTAACTCAGACTGAGTTAAAATAGCTCGTTTGTTTTAAGAGTGATTTATATTGCACTCGTTTTTAACTTGTTTCATAACCCTCTGAGATGTATAAACGTATAATCCCGTCACCTAAGTATCAGGTTTTCCAACAACACACATAATATTTGAAAATGCATATTCCATTAAAAAAAAATGAAGTAAGCAGAAATATTTTTTATTCATCTGCTAATGAAATGTAATAAAAAATATCCAGAAATTCAATTTTCATTTGAAAATTTTATTTTAAAAAAAATTTAAATTATACTTTTCTTTAATTTTTTAAAAATTATTTAATATTCAAACATAAATGCTCTTAAAAAGACAAAACTTTTTCCGAAAATACTATTTGTTTAATAACACAAGATCAAAAACGTGAAGGTAAAAATAAAATGGTATAAACGTACTTCGATTGATGTTGTTCTCCCTTCATGTTTTTATGTTCACGCTTGTGCCTAGCAGAACTGTTTCAATTTTACGTTTTACTTACCCTGTGAGACTGTGAGTTGCATGATCTCGTGCTTCATATTAATACTTTGAACTTGTATTTTATTTTCAATTTTTTTAAAAATTTTCTCTTTAAATCAGCTCGCAACTAAATTGATTAACAACAAAAAACAAACAAACGCGTACTTGAAATTAAAAAATATATAATAATTAAAGATTGATTTTGTTGTACTTTTAGTCAGTCAACAATGACAATTATTGGTAAAATATGTTTTCCAAGTGGTCAGTCACGTGTTTAGTTCTGTTCCAGCCGCTAGACGGCGCAATTCAAATTGTAAATAGTTGTACATATTTTCTGTCATTAAAGCGTAGTATAGAAAACGAAATCTTGTCCTGACTTTCCTGAATAAGCACCAAGAAAAATAAAAAGGTGACTTTTGAAATAAAAAAAATACTGGAGCCAAAAATTACTCATCTTTAAAAAGAACCCATATTTCCAGCATTCAACTTTGCGACATGTTTCGACACTGGTTTCAATAATCGCCGTGACATTTGGCATCGGATGTAACATCTGCTGTAGAAACTCCTATCAGTCGTCTATATCAACGGAATTCAAACCTCTAATTCAAGCTGAACACGGAGCAAACCAATTAGAAGGGAAAACCTCACAGTTTAGTTTAACTGCTTGAAAATTTCGTTACTTGACCAGGATTTTAATTTACGAAGAGTAAGCGTTAAAGCTCCTCATGGAGGCTAGAAATTCCGAAATACTACCTACCTACTTGACCCTTTACTGTGAATATCTTTTTTTTATTGAAATTGTTTGTTGATAACACCCTTATCTGTATAATTCTTAAATTGCTAAACACTATTCATCATTTTGAATCAATGATCATTCCTTTCTAAATTATTTCCTTCATTCTAATTAAACGTTCGTTTGTTTTCGCAGCCTCTGGAATCTCCTACACTGCTCAAAACAATTAGGGAAATGCATGGTTTAAACCATTTCGCCCCCAATGATTCCATTTGGTATCATCAGCTTCCGATTTTTTTCCTTCCTAAGTTGAAATCTTACTTATTTATCGTTAGATGAAAGAATCATGTCTTTTGAAGAAATAAATAATGCTTGTTTTAATGAAAATTTGAAAAACATGGTAAAATAAAATTCACTCCCAAAAACTTTTATCAAATAAATCGACCCTAAATTTTTCACGCTTGCATTCTTTGAAGTCTAAAATTTGATTTTATCTTTTTTTACAATTAAAATTTTGAAAAAAATTATTGTTACAATTTATTCAAAATTTATGAATGCAATTTTTGGCCCTTAAATTTCAGTTAAAAAATAAGATTTGCTTTCCTGTTTTTTGCCATTTCAATCTGGATGCATAAGGAATCTATTTCATAAATTTTAAATTTTTATAATAAAAAATAAGAAGTTGGAACTGGAACTGAATGTGTAAACAAAAGTACGCAAAGTGCTCACCTAATTGTTTTGAGCAGTGTATTTCAAAAATTACCATTTTAATCATAAAACAGAATAGTTATTGACGTGAGTCGAGTAACCCACCTTCCTGCATCTTTCCCGGCACACACAAGTCGTCGATGACATGCCTGGACTCCGACACGACCGAGTTGAATATGCGCCGCTGGCCCGAGGTGAAGCAGCGGAAACTGTGATCATCGATGCAGCGAACTCCATGCTGCAGCTTCCTAAGGAAAAGAACACGGGAATCCGTCAACAATAATGATAGTATCCCATTTAAATGAATAATAACAACAATGAAAGGTAAGGTAATACAATCGTTTCCGGCTACCTATTTCTAGCCTTCTTTAAGGAGCTTAACACAGCCGATAACGCCTCGCAATTTAGAACCCTGGACAAGTGACGAGATCGACACCTGAACGGGCACCCAACAGAACTTCGAGCAACATCGTACGCTGACACCGTCGGGACGTTGCACTCCACAGATTTAACGAGTTCGTCTGTCCCTGTGCACTCGGGCCCATCCATCACGAGTCGGATTTTTTCTACTCTTTCCAGTACAGTACAGAGATCTGATTTATAGGATGACTGGCAATAGGTGGGATTCGAACCCCTGCACTCCTGAGAAAGTTGAATCCTGAAGCTGATGCCTTAACCATTCCACTGACGGGCCAACAGCGAAATTGGATGAGAAAAATCAATTTGCCATTTTTTTTAAAGCAATCATTCAGAAATATATTACTCTGTTGAGACTTGGGATTTTACGATGCCACTGGGACCTAATCTATTATGAAAGAGTAATTGTTGACAGTTTTCATGTTATCTAACAGCTACAATTTTTGGAGTAGATTATACTAGGTATTTTTAAAGCAGTTGTGCTGGAATTTACGCACGTAATTGCACGGTTGAACATGGATATTTATCATTAAGTGTGCCACACAAATAAAAATTCGGAAAACAGACACTTTATTAAATTCCCTGCAAAATTTGCTTTTACTTTTTAAAAAATATGGCCCAAAATAAATACATGAAAATTCCTTTTATGTTTTTTTTTTCATTTTGAAAACTTTTATAAATATTTTGCTTTATGAAAAATGTAGATCTAATGTGTGTAGATTCTCTGTTATTCAATAATAAATATTTATAAATAATATGGTACAACAAAGTTCTGATTTATACTCATCATTGATTATATGATATAACTTGAGCACTTTTTACACTTATAATCTACTAATAAATATTCGTTGCCCGCTTTATAGATTACCCACACATAGATTAGTAGATCAATTTAACTTTATGCCTTATCTCTAGTCTAATTTATGTCATAACATCTAAAGTTATCAAAGCTAGTTTTCGCAAATTCTACCATAGAAATTCAATGCAATCCAAAATCATTGTCTCTGGGAGTATAAAACAAGGAATATACCTCCTACACTCCTTGTGTGCCAACCTAATTTGGGTAAGAAGAAATTGAAGAAGATCCTTCCGCGGATCTAAAGAGTACCATAAACTATTTGTGAATCCATCCAGAACACATTTTTAAAACATTAATTTCGTTTAAGGTCTAACAGATTTTAATATTATTTGAGAAAATTTGGCAGTTTTATCAAAAGGAAAAGCGCATTTTGGTTCAATTGTATTAAGATCATTTTGTATGTAAATATTACCTTACAAGAGTTTCCAACTAATGGACCAATTGCGCTTTTTCCTCTACCTTTTTACTCTTTGTTTTTATCCAAGTTTCATTGGCAATGTAGTTTAGTGATTTAAAACTAGTTACAAAATTCCAACCTTCCTCGGATAAATATATGATCTGAGTCTCTGTTATGTATGAGGGGCGACTTGAATACATGCTTTAGTGTAGTTTAGTGTTTAAAACTCCAATAAAATTGTGCCTTTAGATTTTCTTTTTTTAAAAAACGTTATTTACTTTTATTTAATCGAAATGTTTTCGATTAAAAAAGTATAATATACATATAAACCCGTATTGGCCTGCATTAAGTAATTATTCGACATATAATAATTATATTAGTGTAGTTTTATTCAAAATATTGTTAATTCCAGCATGTTTAAATCAGTGCATCGCAGAAACTTTAGAATCACTTCCAAATACGATTCGGTCGGAAATTGTTTCTCTGTTGAAACAAACTACCGTTCGCTTTTAAGGTTTTAGAGCATAAAAAATAGTGTACTACAAGAGAAATCCATTTTTCGTAAAAATGCCTTTGTTATCGGATAAAAAATAATCATTGCCTAATTATCTTTTAATTACATCCTGAAGGCTTTTCATGGACTATAATATCCAAATTTTTTCTCATTAAATAAAAGTGTATTGCTTTTTATATTGTTGTTCCTCAATTTTCAACTATGGCCAAAAGGTACCAAAGCATTTTATTTTTTAAGAATTTGTGACGTATCTATAAAAATCAATTCAAAATTAAAATCAATATATTTTGGGATTTAGTTATTAAATTAACTGCCTTTATAAATAATCGCTTATTTAACTCATTAATGAAATTGTAAAGAAAATTTGCCAAGCAAAAATAAGCTTTTTACTTAAATTTATCTATGTAAACAAAATAAAAGATAAATGAAAATCATAGTATTGAGCAATTGGTGTAAGAAAAATTTAGTTATACCACAAAAATGAATTTTAAACGTTTTCATTCACAAAGGCAGGTTTTAAAGGTATACAAAATTAATGTCTGACCGATATACCTAAATTTCCATGCAATTATATTTATTTGAAGAATTTAAGCATTTCCTAAGTTGCTTTTTTACAACTAATTCTCTTTGATAAACCAAAAACAATTCCAGCTATTCCAATCTTATTCATTGAGAACATAAAAAAAAAAAATATCGCAAAACAGCCTTCAGATATGAAATTTAAACCTTATTTTTTAAGAAAATTAAAACGTAATTAACTAACTTTTATTCAACTTCCACACAGACTCACAGTGATGGATGATAATTAAAACTAAAAAAAAAAAATATGCTCCCTTTCATCTTATTTTTTAACAGAATATATTTAAAAACTTTTTACCAGAACAATAAAAAGAATGATTAATTCCTATTGTCATTAAACAATGCGGGCAAAATTATTTTCAAAACGTAGTTTTAAAAAATGAGTTATATTGATGCGATAAGTATTAAAATGAATAAAAAAGCCCGAATATAAAGAGTAAAGTATAATAAAATATGCATAGGAACTTTTTTTAAAGCATTTTCGTATGTTCAACATAGATCGTCAGTAGGCAATACCAATTTTATGGTTGTCTAGCCCCTACTTAAGTCATTTGTATGTGTCTGAGTTGGGTATTAGGGTGGGGTTAGACCTCCTGAAAAATATGAGCTTGCGCGATACTTTTTTCTAATTAAATAACAGTGGTGCGATAATGGCTCATTATCTCCTATTAAAGTTTCGATACCTATACAGGGTGATGCAAACAAAACCGGGGATATAAGAATACGACAGAAATGTTGCCAAGTCAAAAATCAGTACAAAAACAGGTTTGCTAACTGAAGCTTTTGATCGCTTCAATATTAAGCCCAAACAAACGCTTGGCGACTTATTTGCCGGCAACGACGCTATGGTTAGAAAAGCTACACTCAAAAAAAAGTTTGGTAATCTGTACTAAATTTTGGTAAAATCAACTAAGATTTTTGGTGCAATAGGGGACAAATAAAGATTTGGTAAATGCTACCATTAAGATTTAGTAAACGGCATTTGGTAAATTCTACCAAATATTTTGGTATCGGACACAGATGACGATTTGGTATATGTAACAAAAGTATTTTGTAAATTTTACCAAACAAGGCACTGTTGCGTTTACTAGCAATTTGGTAGTTTATACTCATTGATTTGGTGAGTGTAACCAAAGTATTTAGTAAATCTTACGAAATATTTTGTTAAACGCAGTATGACGCTGTTGTGTTTACCAACGATTTGGTAGTTTATACTCATTGATTTGGTGGGTGTAACTTAAGTATTTCGTACATTTTACCAAATATTTTGTTTAACGTAGTACGACGCTGTTGTGTTTACTAACAATTTGGTAATTTATACTCATTGATTTGGTAGGCGCAACTTAAATATTTTGTTAATTTTATCACAAATTATTATATTTTTATTTACCAAAAATGTAGCTGTTGTGTTTAATAAAATTTGTTAGTTTATATTCATTTAGTAAATATTACCACATATTAGGCTAATATGTGGTAATATATTTACTAAATTAATGAATATAAATTAACAAATTTTATTAAAAACAGCTAAATTTTTGATTAATATAATTATGTGATAAAATTCACAAAATACTTTAGTTACGCCTACTAAATCAATGAGTAGAAATTATTATTAGGCAAAACATATCTAATACTATAAATAAGTTGAAAATTTAGCTATAGACTTTCACATAATGAATTGTACAGAATTATAATTGCTTTGCATCACATTTTGACAGAAAATTATCAAATGAACTAAAAATTGTTTTTAATGCTTGCTCAAAATTTGGTACAATTAAACATGCAAAAGTATGTTGCATTACTATTTTAGCATTTTGTAAGTATGCAATGAAAGAAGAATGTTGTACTTAAGGTTACTTATAAACAATAACTGACAACATTTACAAACACTTTATTTAATCAATGCAGGTATCGGGCAAAAAAAAAGTAGTTAATACAGTCTGGATGAATTCACACATATTAACCCACAGTGGAATGCAACGTATCACACAACTCTAAGTATACACAATAGGCAGTGTAAAAGACCTGGTTACGACAATAATTTTGACAAAATACAAATAATTCCTTCGGATGATTTCCCAACGTATAAAGGTTACTTACCAGACATACCATTTACATGCAATCCGGCAATAAACACAAAAATTTTAGATTAACTATATTTTAAAGTGCCATTTTTTTTATTATCCCATATAATAGCAGGAGACTTATTAGTGCATGCAGGGCTATAGTCAAAACAAAAGATTTTAGAATTTAACCCTTTCAGCTCCAGTGATGCCATTTGGCATCATCATGTTTCTGATCATAATTAAAAAAATTAGGGCTGACATCTATTGGGATTAATAAAAATATTTTGAATAGAAAAAAGTTTGAGGAATCAAATAATGCACTTTTTGATATTTTCCGAGTTATTTTAAAGCACAAGAACAATTCTTTTATTTGGCAAATGACACTCTCACAAGTTAACCGTTGCAACTTTTTAGAGCACCGCCCCGGCTCCGGCAGCAAGGAGGGCGGTATTAATGGCTGGGCACAGCCTGCACCATTTCTTCACGTGGGTGATGGGTGTGAGATGGTCCAACTTGAGATGACTCGACGGATTGGAGCATCATGTTCCAAGCTCCGCTGGCGCAGACAGTAGGGCAGCCAGTCTCGAGGCATCGGAGGGTGCGCTGCGGGCCATCGGGAAGGAGACATGAAGAGTGCTACCTCTTCTGGTGCAGCAGACAGGGGAGTCTTCCAAGTCCTCTTTGGGGACGTTGTTGCAGTTGCCGTTTCCCGGTGGTCTGCCCCGCCGTGGGGCCGGCAGTTGCTGGGGCACAGCCTGTCTGTTGGAGCTGGGGGCTGGTGGTGCTCTATGTCTTCTCCTGCCGTCTTCCTAGGAAGGGGCTGGGGGGCAGTTTTGAAAACGTTGTATGGTGGACGGCCCTACGCTTGGGGACCCCTCCCCTTGCCAGATCCCGAGGGATGGAGGAGGAGGATGTCCTGGGCTCAGGCGGTGGGGAGGCTTGAGGAAAGGCCGGTGCTTTCGGGGGGCCGCTGCATACTCTTGCCACTTGCAAGAAGGGGTAAGGGGATGTGGGGTCGGGCTTCGACAAGGAGTAGATTTTCGTACATTGCAGGACAACGCTCGGAATCCTTTTTGAGTGTTTGAACTCCACATGTAGGTTCCTTGTTTCAATATCCAGGAAGGGACCGGCCTTGCATGATGGACACATCTGTCCTCGGGGAGGGTCCAGTTGGACTGGAGACTTGTGAGTGGTGCAGGGTGGAATGGATTGAAATATATCCGAGTACGCAAGCCTTGAAGTGGGAGTGCCTGTTGTGGATGGGAAAGATCCTGGTGCGGTTGACTGTGGCTTTGGTCCTTGGTGTAGCGTGGAGGTGGAGGGCCCGGCGGCATGCAGGGTAGGGAGCTTGGGCGGTGGTGAGCCCTATGTCTCCGGAACTCCTGGGACTTCTAGAAGCGGAAGCCACAAGTCTGGCATATAAATGCCTTTTCCTTTGGGATGGGGGGGGGGGACCAAGGTTGAGGAAATCCCAAACAGGCCCTGGCCTGTCGCTGGAAAGGCAGGAGGAGGGGGAGGACTCAGGGGCAGCTGGGATGAGGCAGGGCAAGGGATGATACTTGGGCCGGACTTGGGGGAAGAGGAGTGTGTTCGATGTTCAGTGTCATTCGAGATGAGGTGGATGTCTTAAAGGTGGTCATCGTACTCAGCTCTAGTTGGGAACGGGGTTTTGCAGAAAGTGCTTGTCCAGGCATCCTTCGAAGTGGTGGTGATGCTGAGTAGCCCGTTAGTAGGCATCAGTGGGCAGCAGGTGAAACTGGGGAAATGGTTGCTTCATCTGTCTTAAAATTCTGAGGGGACACACGAGTGTGAACCAGAGGTGGAGATGGTCGGGGGACAAAAGTCACCGCGGAAGAGGCCTCGAACAGCAGAAGTTGGCTTGGGGTCCTGTCCTTGGAGTAGGTTGCCCTCTGGGATTGGGAGGGGCTGAAGACCAGGCTCCAAGGGGGGGGGGGTACGAGGCAGTCGAGCAAATGGGGTTCAGAATGGCGTTGGTAGTGACTGGCGCAGGAGTATGGGACCACTGTGGTCCATTAGAGAGTCTCTAAGAGAGTACTTGAGTTCTTTTATCTTTCTTCCAGTCATTCTGCAAGACCTCAAGAATATTCTAAAAAATATAAAATACATATTAAGTATCTAGAAAATTTGACATCTTGAAATGTTTAATAATAGTGGGAGGATTTCTTTTTAACTCCTTCGATAAAAAAAAATGAATGAGTGTTTTAAACGTAAAAAATATATTTTACATGCAACGAGATACCGATTAGGGTTAAAACTAGTCCCTGCTCCGTGACTTTTAAGCTCGGAGATATCTCTTGGCTAGCGATTAAAAAATAATATAGCTTCGGAGATCCCATTATGTTCAAGATTCTGCCAAGGATGCCACATGCTTGAAAAGTATCTGTACATTGACTAAGGGTTAATGATAATTCGACAGTGCTTCTGTTGCCAAAGGCTTGGCCGATTTCTAGCAGGGTTGGGAACTGGGATATACATCTTTCTTTTTGAGGAAATGTAGGGAAAAATTCTATTATAATAGATAAGTATGGGAGAAAGAAGATTCAACAAATAGCATAGCACCAGGGCAAATCCTATTTTGAGCTTCTGGAGCGCGTTTTGATTTAAAACAAAACTAAACAATGTCGACGTACCCAAACAAAACTCAATAAAATGTCTTTCAAATTAAAATTGCCTGCTTCTACAAACAAGTGTTTAGGCTTTCAACAGACCCTACAATACTGCTCTGATACTGGTGTTTTTTTTAGCAAAAACAAAACTGTAAGCAGCATTGGGACTTTGGATGATATTTAATGTGCACTCCCTCTACACGGGGCATTATTTTTGCTGCAAGGGCCGTTTATAGGCTGGTAGTTTTTTTGGCGATGCTCGGACCCTAACCTGGGACCTTCAGCCGTGCCAGGTGGTTACTTAACCAACTAGGCTCCCCAGCCCCTATATTAGGTAAAAGATTAATAGCTTAGGAAAAAAAAGTTATAGATTAGTTTGATTTATCATCGCACTAGAGCTACACAAGGGCTATTGGCGCGGGACGTCGTATTTTAGAACCACATTCAGGTGACGAGCCAATACCTGAATAGGCACCCAATGCAACAGTTAAGGGCGACATCTTACGCAGCATTAGGACTTTGAAGGATATTTAACGTGCACTCCCTTACACGGTATTATTTGTCAGAAATATTTGGCTGAATGGGACGTTTATAGGTCGTCAGCTATTTTGGCGATGCCCGGACCCGAACCTGGGACCTTCCCCATGCTGAGTGAGTGCTTAACCGACTGGGCTCCCCAGCCCCTATAGATCAATTTGAAGCAATGTATATTACATACGACAATTTTTATGACAAATGAACCAAAAAGTAATCGAGAATTATCAGGTTAATAAAGTAGGGAAACCTAGCGTATTCGGGCCGGAATGCAATTTGGCGACTTTTGGCGTTCGGTTCGGCTAGTACGTATTCGCTACTTGGCTGCAAAAGTTAAGCCACCAAATCGAGACCGGCCCGAATAAGCTAGCAGTACCTAAAGTAGTCTTCAATCAGAAACAAATTGTTAAACTGCTGCAAATCACGGTTAATTTCCACCATCCGGTGCATTTGTCGCCAAGGGATTTGGCGTTTTTTGTAGCAAGCGATAAACAATTTTATTTGGTGATACGGCGAAAATTCTTTTCGTCCAATTGTCGGCGCTGGTAATACTTGCACGGAATTGTGGGTAAGAAGCCCAGATGATGTGCGCGCACAATGGAATTATTTTGTTCTTAATTTATTTTTTCGTCCAATTGACGACGCTGTGTTACGATGCGTTACGGTTGCGGTGATCTTGGCTGGGCGGAGTAGAATATTATTATTCTTATATATTTTATTTATATTTTTATAAACTATTTCAATAATCTAATAATATTTTTATAATTATCTAATAATATTTCTACAATAATCGAACTTTAAAATAATCTAATATATTTTTATTTATGTTTTTAGTGTGTATTTTTATGTTAATTTTTTTTGTCCAATTGTTTGCATTTATGATCGTTTGTCGAATACTTGCGCGGATGATGTGCGCGTCGGAATTAGTTTGTTCTAAATAAAATCTTGCATTATCGGATTATCGTCATTTCATTTTGCGAGGTTTCGTTTGCGGTTACTTTTGGCTTTCGAACATCCGATTATTGTTATGTTGATGTTTTTTTAGAGAAAAAAAAATTGCCCGGGGCCCCAAACGGGTGTTTGGGCTTTCAATGGGCCCTACAATACTGCCCGATGTTGGATACTGATGTTTTTTTAGAGAAAAAAAAATTGCCCGGGGCCCCAAACGAGTGTTTAGGCTTTCAATGGGCCCTACAATACTGCCCGATGTAGGATACTGATGTTTTTTTAGAGAAAAAAAAATTGCCCGGGGCCCCAAACGGGTGTTTAGGCTTTCAATGGGCCCTACAATACTGCCCGATGTAGGATACTGATGTTTTTTTAGAGAAAAAAAATTGCCCGGGGCCCCAAACGGGTGTTTAGGCTTTCAATGGGCCCTACAATACTGCCCGATGTTGGATACTGATGTTTTTTTTAGAGAAACAAAAAAATCGCCCGGGGCCCCAAACGAGTGTTTAGGCTTTCAATGGGCCCTACAATACTGCCCGATGTGGGATACTGATGTTTTTTTAGAGAAAAAAAAATTGCCCGGGGCCCCAAACGAGTGTTTAGGCTTTCAATGGGCCTTACAATACTGCCCGATGTAGGATACTGATGTTTTTTTAGAGAAAAAAAAATTGCCCGGGGCCCCAAACGGGTGTTTAGGCTTTCAATGGGCCCTACAATACTGCCCGATGTAGGATACTGATGTTTTTTTTAGAGAAACAAAAAAATCGCCCGGGGCCCCAAACGGGTGCGTACTGGATTGCCACTCGCGTAGCTCTAAAGCGACGAAAATTAAAACGAAACTAAACTGAGTACGGGATAGCCACTTGTGTAGCTTTAGTACGGCGTTAATTCAAACCAAAGTGGATTGCCAATCGTGCAGCTCTATTGCGACGTTAATTCCAACTAGACTGGATGTTTGGGTTTGACCTGGGAGAAAAAAATGACTTCCAACTCTCCCGTAGCTTTCCGCGATCCATTAACCTTAGAGATCAGTGAAAGAAACTAGGGTTGCATCGGCGTAAAGGAATCTGGCAATGATAAAGCTCGCGAATTTCGCCAAGAATTTGTTGTTTTTCGACAAGCGCCAAGCTGCACCGAATCCTGGAAATTTACCCAAATCACTAATGCAAACATATAGTTTTCATTATATTACGAGATACCGATTAGGGTTATCGTCAATCGAATCTACGGTTAATCGTAGTAGCTGGTCGGCGACATTTTGATATCGGTGAAATCTTTTGGCTAGCGACGAGGATTTTACCGTATTGGGATACAACTTTAATTAAAAGGAATTTCAAAAGCACCACACACATACACTTTATAACAATAACTCAACGACGTAATTATTTGTGAACTGTATTTAACAAATTTTGCAGTACAGCCCAAAGTACAATTTGATGTTACCACCAACAACAAGCAACACGACCATAAAAAGTTAAATACGGTACTGCCAAATGCATTAAGTCTTATCATAAAAACTGGGATAATGGATACAATAAAATATTTAAAAATAAAATTACCTTTCAAATTCTAAAAAGCGGCCGAAACATAAACAATGATGTTCTTCTTCCTTTCCTTGAGTCTTGTGTGACGTCATGGAACGCTGGCGCCCTCTTCTTGACGAAAAAGTTTGGTAAATGGAACTAAAAATCTTTTACCAAATCATTTGGTAGTCGTTACAAAATAATTTGGTATCGGTTAATATTTTTTTGGACCAGTGAATCAGATGTTGCAAACCGTATTAAGCAAATATATTTGGTTTTGTGTAGTAAAATTGTTTTGTAAGGGCCAATAAAGTTTGGTAACCGATACAAAATATCAGTTACCAAATAAATTTGGTAGAATTTTAAGAATCATTTTTTTCAGTGTAGTTGAAATGAAATATAAACAAGGTTTGTAGGGCTGATCAAAAAAGTTCCCACTTGTGATTATTTCGGTTGTTATTTATCCTAGAGAATCGGACCTTTCTGTGCTTGGTAATAGAAAACATTCTAAATTGATTGCAAGACACAAAATTTGCATTATGGGACGTCTTTATACAATACGAACCAAGATCTGAACTCGTAACTAGTCTATGAGTGGCTCTAATGTGAAGCTAATCCGATCCAACCAATGCAAAAACAGGTTTCAGGCGGCTTCAAGAGCTTTTCTCGCCAAGCATTTCTACATATTCCCATCTCTACATCGGGGCCGGTTTTGTTTGCCTCATCCTGTAGAAAGCGGTATTCGTATTTGTCGCGATGTGGAGTCTTTGTTTAGTTATTGCATTTATGTTGTGTTAAATTTGATAATACGCATTAGGTTTTGCGACCTTCCAGATTCTATGATTTTCCCATTAGTAACATGAACAAGATCGTCTATAACAAAAACCCTACTAAAATAAAAAAGAAAATCTTATGATTGCTAAAGAAAGAATTTATTGAATTGTCCAAATGAAGAGCATAGTTTAAACATGATAACTGTATCTTGGTAGAATGCAATGGAAAACGCATTACGACAGAATCAATTTCCGGATACTTTGAAATATCAGTGAAGTATAACATACACTATTAATTTCTACGCGTATTCTAATCTCTAAAACATTAGGTTTTTAGTAATAAATACTTGTTTTAAATTCCAACTAATTTACTTTTGATTAAAACGTACCCAATGTTTTATTTTTTGCATTTAATAAAATTATGCTTATTGCTGTTTTTTTGAAGAATTAATAAGACATATTTTCTGTGTTTAAAGTTTTTTTGATAATTAAAGCTTAAATTAGATGCAAAATGCAGCCTAGAATTTCTATTAATATACAAATGTCAATACTTAAATACAACAAACACAAGTAAATCTTAAATCAAATGCGACACACATATTGTGCAAGTTTTAAATCTAATCTATAGATGTAAAGACTGGGTAATTCTAGATAAGAAATTCATTTGAATTGATAAAAGAAATCGAATAGGAGATCCAAAAATAATAAGTGAAAGTTAGAATTTCATTTAATCTTTTCTGTCAATACTAGAACATTTTTGAAATGCTATAACACCTAAAAAAATTTATGATAAGATATAGTTAATTTGATTGTTATTGAAACACAAATAAATAGCTAAACACTGGTTTCATATTTTTAATGATTGAATCAAATTACCTGCAGACTAAATTGAGCTCATCTCTTGTTGTTGCTAAAGCTAAATCTTCCGTCTGCGCAATGGCATTGAGAGCCTCGAGACAGTCTTCGAACTCCCTTGTGGTACAGTTGGGCTCTTTTTCTGCAAAAATACCTGAAAAAAGGAAGCACAGGTATAAAACTTAGGAAATATAATTTAACAAAACAGTTTTTTAAATATGACAAATGACAGCGATTGCGCCCTCTTGTAGGGAGAGTGTAGGCTTTATAGCCCATTACCCAGCTCGCCAGAAGATACCAGTCACAAGAGACACACAAAGAAGAACGACAAAAACACATTGAGAAATAACAACATTTATTGACAAATGCAAACATCCATGCCTTTGCCGTGATTCGAACCCGAGCCCAGCAGTTCCAAAGGCTAGTACACTAACCCCTGAGCCAGTGGAACGGCAGTTTTTTTTTAATAAAATAGATTTTTAATTACTGTTATTTTAAGAAAATGTGTTATTTTTGAAAAACAGTTGTTAAGACTATGCTAATATTTTTGGACAAAAAAGCTTTAAATATAATGTTTTAATTAAAAAAAATAGTATTTAATGGTTTTAATTTTACATTTAATCTATGAAACCGGAAAAGCAACTATTATTATTAATGTTTTAAAATTCTAAAAGTAAATATATTTGAAAAGTATTTTGTATTTTAGTCTGTAATTAATTGTTTGGCGAAGAACACTTTCAATAACAAATGCTGGTAATTTATATTCAAACAAGGTAGGCATTCAAATAATGTACTATTGTGCTTCCATAGAAAGGCTTTTGAAAGAAACCTTCCAAGACAGATTCACACAGATACGTCATTTTTATTGATATCCAACTAAAAATGTAAATTGAATTTTCCAGAATAATATAAATTCTATCAACTAACATCTATATCCATCAATCTAATTCAAGTTGAAATTAAAAATTATCATCATGTTGCAAAGAATTTCAATAATTGCTATTTGATTTATAGATTGCGTTTAATATGAAACAATGTTTGCTAAAAACGTATTTATTCCTATATAAATGAAATAAACTATTCAATGATAATTGAACAAAAATTATCTGAAATTCAGAAAAAATATTTTATGGTAATTTTACTAAAAATCATTTTAAGATACCGATAAAAACGAATTTAAAAAAAAAATCATTTACTATTTAAGTTTATTTCATTAATTAAAAATATATGTGTGTTTATTAAATTAGAGGAGGGTATTATGGAATAATGGGGAAATGTGGAATACTGAAGTTTCAGCCTTTCTATAGCTGCCATTACGTGGAAATGACACGAAAAACCTAAGAAAATCCCCAATATGCAGTGAACAAAGAGTTGACTTCTTCTTGTTGTCATTCTCAAAACAAAGTACATGTTTTCGATTTTTGAACGTTTATGTTGTAAATTGTTAAAACATTGTAACCTAGCAGTAATCATATTTTTTAAGGAAATGAGCGTGTACCACCGCAAAATAATTTCATCTCCACAACATTGTGCGTAAACAAACTTTTAGATTCTTACATTTATTTCCTAGGGCTTTTTTTTACTGTTCTTTCACTTTATTCCTGGAGGTATCCTTGCTCTATTTTTTTCCCCTCGTCTTTCTTTTACAGGGGGAATAAAGTGAAATTCAGCGCATTTGAATAACAAAAGTCTAAAGCCCGTGAAAGGGGAAGCGCGGAAACTCGCATAAAAACACCAAATTACGTTCCGAGTAAAGTAAATCCATAAGAGTTTGTATTGTAATTCCGGCCCTCGGATCCTGAACAAAGGCAGGAAACGAAGCCACGTCTTTGGATGCAAATAAAAATCAATAATGCTTTCTTAAGAAAGGGTAACTTGGCAGAATAAATTGACGTCGATCAGTCGTGAACGACGTGTATCACCATATTGATTATTAAGCTTGGAAGATAAATATAACAGCATCCTACTTAAAATACTTTATTCATTCGAAATCTAAACTGAAAGGTTTTTCTAAGGCGCTTTTGTACCTGACAAAGTTTCTGACTCTTTTTCTAGATTCTTGTCAAAAATTTAACAGTCAATTGTGTATCCCTAATTATAGTCATCGGCAAAATGTGCACTTTTGAGAAATTCTTTTATTTTTTTAAAAATAATCAAAATATAATACTATCACTTAGCTGCGTCAGAAACTAATTGTAACTAGTAAACTAGCTTATGTAATATATACTACAGCTAAATAAATAAATTGCATTGGACACATTGCAAAACTAAATACATTTTAATGCTTCAAATTGAAACTAACTTGGCCAAAAATGTAATAATTTTCCACAAATGTTCAATATTTTTGAAATAAAAAAATAAAATCAATTTAAAATTTAAAAAAGCAATAATGAATACAAGGAATATATGAAGGCACCTATTGTTTAAATAGTATTTAATTATTTTTGTATACTTACATTGATACTTACATTAATGTATACAACATATTAAAAGAATGATCAAATTCAATAAAATATTCTGGGTGGGGGCATGTAAATTAATTCAAACGATTTAATCTCCAAATTTTAATCAATTTTGAATAACTTAATGCTAAAAAGCCATTGGAAGATAGCCGCGTACTTTTCCGAGGCAAACCATTATCTGATAACTATATCTACGTTGAATATTAAATAGATTGTCTATTTATTGATTACCGTTAAATAATATACTGCTTGTATTGTGTCGAGGAAAACTACAGGAAAGGCAGAAATAAACTCTTTACGGCATTTCAACCATAATTTTCGATGAAAAACATCATTTAAAGTATTGGTTTTTCCTTGAGATGCTGTTCTTTTGAAATTTGGAACCCATTAATGAATAGCGGCGTTGTTATTGTGATAAGCCTGGCAAACTTATTCGTACACACATCTGCTTTTGCACAAAGGACAATTTGTGATATTCCCAGGTAGTAATTATTTGTGCGCTTCTATTTTATGGACAATTTTATTTCTTTTGAACTGCAAATTGTTTTCATTAAAGCGACTCAAATAACGATTACAAATAAAATCGTAATAAGATTTTTGTACAATTATTTTTATAAAATATTCTCATATTTTTCCAAAATTACACACTTTAAAAAAACTGTTGTTTTTACAGTTAAAAACTGTCAACTTTGAAGCCAGTTAAACTGTTTTTTTTTTACATTTGAAAAATGTTATTTTTTTTACAGGAAAACTGTAATTTTAACAGGGAGAAACTGTTATTTTAGCAGGGAGAAACTGTTAGACGTGCAAAGAGTCGCGTGATTGAGATCATCGTTAAGCACAAATACCCGATACTAGCCCTAGCGACCGAGTAAGTAGACCGCAGACGGTGCAGAATTTTGCTCGCACACAAGAGGTTCCTGGATCAATACCGGGCCTGGTAGATACCTCTTCCAGGAACCTCTTGGGTGCGAGCCCAATACTGATCCGTCTGCGACAAAGTAATTACTCGGTTGCGAGGTTAATACTGGGAATTTTTTATTTTAAAGGAGAAACTTTTAAATTAACATTTTTTTAGCTAAATTAACAATTTTCTCTCTTAAAAATACAGTTTTCCTGTAAAAAACAACAGTTTTCCTGCAAACACATTTACAGTTTTAATGGGTCACAGGAGTCTTAAAAATGCGCAAAGAAGATACTGCAAAGTATTGTTTGATCTTTCATGTAATTTTTTTAACTACTCAGTATATAAGTATAATTTTTTTATATGTAATTCTACAAGATCTATTTATTATAAAACAAGTTTTAAAATTTATGAAACCTTAGCCAAAACTAAAATAAATTATATTAAACATAAAGCTATTTGAACACATTGTGATTAGGCTTGCGCGGCAAATTGCGAGGTCAAAATTCAAAAAATGACCAAGAAAATGACTTTATATTGTACAAATATGTACAGACAAAGACTTATACCTAAATTCCCATCTCAATTTAAATTAGAAATTATTTTAAAAAATATTTAAAATCAAAATCACTCATTTTCTTGGTACCACGCAGGCCTACCACGCAGGCCTAATCACAATGTGTTCAAATAGCTTCATGTTTAATATCATTTATTTTAGTTTTGGCTAAAGTTTCATAAATTTTAAAACTTGTTTTATAATAAATAAATCCTGTAGAATTACATATAAAAAATTATACTCATACATTGAGTAGTTCAAAAATGACATGAAATATCAAACTATGCTTTGTAGTATCTTCTTTGCACATTTTTAAGACTCCTGTGACCCCTTAAACTGTAAATATAACAGTTATTAACTGGCATCAAAGTTGACAGTTTTTAACTGTAAAAACAACAGTTCCTAAATTCATTCATAAAAAAATGCATAGCTTTTAATTTTTTTAAAGTTCATTATATTCTGAGGAACCATGAAAAACAATCTCAAATAAATAAATCTGGAACACAATAAAAAAAACTGAAACATATAATGTTATGAATTAAATAACTGCAAGCAATTAGTGAAAATAGCAACAATTTTTGTTTAAGTTTAATGCTAATCCATTTCCAAATTGACTTAAAGACTGGCCTAATCCACTTTGCGCAGCTTTTCAAAGTACTTAAATTACCTAAAAACTTTTTTGTGAACCAGAACTCCACTTCAGTGCCGAAGTTGAGATCCGAAGTTTTGAGGAATAAAAAACGTACAATTCTTTAAAAATACTTAAAACAAAAAAAAAACCAACTTTTTTTTCTATTATCTCATGCTCGTTACCCTTCTTAAGGATGATAGGTACAAAGACAGATTTAAAAATTTCGACTTGTAATTTTTAGCATTTAGTTTCAAACTTCTTTAGAAAATAGTAAAAAATTTGCAAAACCAAGTAAGGTAAAGGAGTAGAAATGAGTTTAAACTATATGAAAGTTTTCCTTCTGATTATCCATTTCTTTTTTCTTAAGAGAGCCCTTCCTAAATTGGATATTCAATGTAATCCTAAGTTCTCCATTACTTTTTATAGGATTTTAAGTTGGTACGGTCCTTATTTTAATACTTTTCATTATATGAAGAAAGCAGATAAATTAAAATTTTGGTATTCTCATCTTCAATGTCTACATTTAGAGTTGGTTTGTTGTGAAAATAAATTAATAATTTAAAATATCATAGAAGTTTTAAATAATAGTTTAAAGAACCACTTTAGTTTTTTCTTATGTTACTACTAAATACGTATACTTCTTAAACAATCTGCCTTAAGCAAGCCCTATCACGGAAATACGTTATAAATAATGCAATTTTTCGGATTTTTTTGTAAAATTGTGAAAAGTATCAATTTTAAAATCTGAAAGAATATAGGTCAGTTAGTATTAGTCTTGAAACATTGGTTTAAAATTTTAATTTAAAATTAAAGAATTCTTATTCTTAAGTTGTTTTGAAAATTATCATAAATAATGTACATTTATTAAAATAAAGATCATTCTATTTATGTATGTTTGTTGATGAAATAAAATTCTACCATTCCACTAATTCCATTATACCACTAACTTACTAGTTTATGATTTGTCAAAAATTATATGTTTTGTCGCGAATACTGAAATAAATACAAAAAATAAATCTACATATTAATATTTTTTTGTTTTGCTTATTTTTCTGAAGTTTCATATTTTATATCAAATTGTAAAAAAATATATTTTTAAAACATGTAAATGTACACTTAATGTACTATGTAATGTAATGTACTATGTAAATGTACATTTCTATGTTGTGACATTTCGGTGAATTTATTATATTTAAAACTAACCCTTTCCCTTAAATTAGAAATTTGAAAGTAACAGAGTATCATTTATCAAAAACCAGATAAGTTTACTTCTCTCTCGCATAAGCCACGCGATTACAAACATTTATGTTAATTAATGTAGAACGATATTTTCCCGGAAAGTGGCGGCTTGCATAAGTTCCTGCTTTATAAACTTATACACATTTAGGTTTATTAGCTCTATGTATTCTTAATCGATTCGTATTAAACATAATTGTGTTCATTATTTATTTTAGTTCTTAGACATCGGTAGGGAAATTGAAATTAAACCAATCTGTCTTGCTATCGAGGAATATCAAAGTTGTTTTTGAATTGATTTTGCATACTTTGAATGATACTTTCAAAATTCCGCTTTGTTAAGCTTATAATACACATAAGTTTACTTGTAAGCTTTTAAATTGTGCTAATTTTAACCCTTTCAGTACCAATGACAATATGTCATCCCCTTTTTAGATTTTTTTTCTGATCGTCTATAGTCATATATGATATCAAAAAGCGCATCATTTAATTCTTCAAACTTTTTCTATTAGAAAATATTTTTTATTAATCCCAATTTCCTAATAGATGTCAGCCCTATTATTTTTTAAAATTATGATCAGAGACATGCTGATGCCAAATGGCATCACTGGGACTGAAAGGCTTATACTAAATTTAGAAGCTGAAATTGGAATTAAAGCACATAACACTTCATACTTGATGCCCAATCCATAGAAGCCAGACCCAAAAGGATTAAAAATGAATCTTATTGATCATCCTGTACAATTTTATCGCCCCCAGGTGGAGTATAAGGCCCACGTTGATATTTCCTGGTAAATTCAATCAAATAAATGACGAGTACTTATCGAAATGAATGGGATCGCCACTTTACACCTTTTCTCATGAACTACGAGAAATGACGACAATCTGTAAACCAGCCTAAAATGAAGTATAACGCAAATTTCGTGTATTTTCCGAAGTGAACATGAGCTAACAAAGTCCAAACGATATCCGTTATTTACTAATTGTCTTTCAAAACAATTTCCCTCCATTACAAATATCGTATTGTTGGTGTAACAAAATTCAAACTAACATTAATTTCGCCTTGATTATGACGGAAGATGAAAATATAAATTGCTACGAACATCAAATCGTTAGTTATAAAATATACACTGAAAACTTGGGACACTCATTCGGAACAAATTTAGCACATTTTCATTAAAATTGTGTTCGGATAGTATTTCCGAAACGCTTAATTGTACATAACGGTTCCAAAAAGTATTCCGGGACCGTTCCCTAAGTGTTCTGAATGTGCTAAGATATTAGCCGAATTTTTTTCTTAAAACATATTTTGAACACTTTTACAGCAGCACATTTTGAAGAACATTATGAAGCGCATTTTGAGCACATCATACAACATATTTCATTAGGAGATCATTTTATAGAGCACATTTTTATAAAGGAAGTGATACGACTCGGTTGGTTGGTTAGGGGACTAAAATTGTGATATTATATTACAAATATAAATTTAATTCTTTTAGCCAAAAGATCGGTTACTGCTTTTTCAAAGTAATTCAAATCAAGTTTTGTCGAAAGCTTTCTTCACTAAAGTTCGAGCTCAGGAAATGTACGTTAGGCAGAAATTTAACTTTGTTCCCAAACACTAATGCTACAGACAGAAATAACCATTTCTGTGAAAATTCGCTTTTCACACTTTACCTGATCACTTGGTCGTTTTGACATACATTTAACTGTCCTTCCACAGGTTCTAAAACAATTGGTTTGACGATAACATTTCGAAAGTCCGCTTGCATTCGTTACAAAATTGCAATTCGTTCTAACTCATGATCTTTTAGCAATCAACAATCGACATTTGTTGATTGAAAACATGTTAATAGAGGCAATAAAAACTCATTTTTAATGCAATTACAGTTAAAACTCAGACAAATCAAAGCATTGTACTTTATTTGGTAAGGTCTTTTCAAAAAGTACAAAAAAGAAATAGAGAGAAGAAAATGGAGAATCCCTTCAAAAACTATTTAATGGCTATTTTTCCCCACTTAAAATAGATTCTTCCCTAATATGGGTTGTTGTGTTGAAGATGGTAATTTTTTTTTCTTGGGGGGGGGGGGGGATACATTCTTATCTGAGAAGGAAACACTCGATTGAATAATATAAATAAATTTTTAAGAAAAATTCTACCCGACACAATCTTTTTATATTTTGTGGGATACAACTGCTTAAGATATTCATTTCTGAAAGTTTCAGTTTAAAAGTATTAATGTCATGTTGAAGTGTTTGTATTCTAAACGCCTCTTTGAAAGTGTTAATGCGTCTAGACCAATGATTTGTCTATTTTTAATAACTAAAAAACTATTATAATTAAAAAAAAATATTTGACAGAATTTTTTTAACTAGATATTCATCGATAAAGTAAATGTTAAAAAAAAAATCTAAATTAAAAATAAGCTGTAATTCCCTGTTTCACCACGCTCTCTAGCAGACGTCTTTTAAGAACCAAGAACGAATATGCAAGCAAACAATTTTCAGTATATATATTTCACTTTTCATATCTGCCAGCATGCCTCCCATTTGGAATAAAATCCGCATGGAATTGCATTTGAATTTTTTTAAACTTTCTCTTCTCTGGTATTTCTTTCTATCGAGTCTAGAGACAGGCTTGAAAAAAATCCGGTCCCGAATTATGCAGAGCACAGTTGTGGGTTTTCCGGACAATTGGAAAAACGCCCTTTTTCGACTACACTTGAGTTTCTGGGCAGAGGCAACTGGATGCATTTTGATCAGGAGCTTTTGTTGGTGTTTGCCATTGATATTTTATATTTTGTGATTCTCTTAACATTTCCCGCTTGCGTATTTTGGGTGTATTTTCGTTTTATTATGTCGTAATTTAGTAAAAAATAGGCCAATGTACAATCTTGTAACATACGACATAGGCTCTTTTAAATTAAGGTACAAAATACAGAAAATCCTCTAGAAATGTATATACTAGTATCAACAATATTTTTGACTGCAAGATTCAATGTCTGTTTGTCGCTGCACACTGTAATCATACTTTGCCTGCTTCATTGTTAGGTTTGAATGGTGGAAAAAGTTTGTTTAATTCTTGTTTTATCGAAAAATTTTATTTTTGTTTTATCGTAAGGAAGTAAATCGTTTTTAAATTAAACGTTTGATATATAACTTTTGAATTGACGAATACCAAATATATTTTATACAATTTCTAAATAGAATTCGGTACATAAGATGCTCCGTATATAGAAGGCATCGGAACTTAGCCGGATGTAAGAAAAAGTTACGAGGCGCATTTTTTCCAAGTTTAAGTACTAAATAAAGGCTAGAAATGTTGCACATATTTGTTTCTCACAACTGCATTTGATTTAACATTTTTCTTACGAATTGACGTTTTAATGCATACAAAACACATCGATCAAATATCATTCATATTATCTAAGATTTCGTTAGAAAAAAAAACCCTTAATACTTTGTACAATACAGATCCAAACTCGAAAATATGTTATAATTCAAATTCGAAACAAAAAAGTGCTTCTTCACCAACTTCAAAATGTCTATGTTCTTTGTTTCAAGTATCTGAAAAGAAAATTTTGTATTATTCAATAAAAGCGCCGTAACCCGTGTTTTCTCTTTTTATTTCATTCGCTTCGGAAGAAAATAGAATATTTTTATGGATTGGAAGGATTTTTTTTATTTCACGTCCGTAAAAAAAATCGTCTGCCTTTGGTTTTGGATATTCGCTATAAAGTTTTGATTTTTGCCACCATTCTGTAGAAATAAGTATATCGCATAAACTTCATGTAATGAAAGTTCTGTGCTTAATTTTAAACGCATTTTAAATTGCTGTGCCGCTTCATTAGAATATCCATTGTCAACTTCTTTAGGAATTTTTAAGTTATCTTTTATAGTTTTTTTAAAATAATAAATCTTAATATGTCATAATGATTAATAATAACATGTGGGAAGGACAGGCCGGAAAGTTTGATTATCTTTTTTGAGTAATTTGCAAGTAAAATTCGAGTTTTCAAAAATATTTATCTGATTTAACAGCCGTCTCATAAGTTATAGTTGGAAGGAAAATATTATTTAACCTTTGAAGTACTAACCTATTTTTTAACATTTACACAGCCAAATCGGGAAAAATACGTTTTTTTTTCTTATTAAATTGTTTCGAAAGCAACAGTTTGACTCATACATCACTCGTACATGAATTTGTTTTATTCCGACGAGAAGTTTGTGAAAAAAATTCACTTTTATTAAAGTTTAGTTTGTGGAAAAATGAACTCATTTCCTGATTAGGGGATTGAAACCTCCAATTATAAACATACAAAATATAATTGTTAAATTTGTGTTAATGTCAGATGGGGTGAAGTGTCAACATTAAAAATTATAAATTGTTAAATATGCTCTACCTATTTGCTGAATTTAACTCTTTTGCTAGACTATTTATTTTTGATGCATTCCTTTAATTGTTTATATCAGTGCAATGTATCCCTCTATATAATGGACATATGGAAGCTGTAAAAATACATTATTAACTCATTTTTGACAAAAATTGCGCTTGACAGTTTTTGCACGTCAACCTTCATTTTAATTCAGATTATTGCATCCAGAACTTGTTTCTTTTAATCTCACATCCAGTGCTGTATATAATTCTGTTCCCTTTTTTTCTTCACATCAAATAAGCAAATAACTCAAATCTGCAGCCGAAGTTTCCGAATCACATTATCCGCAGCTTCGGCATTGTCGCATTTCCCCGACAATTTGCATATGATTTCTGTTTTCAGTGATTTCATTTTGAGACAATGCTAACTTAATATTTTTTAATGTTGGAAGTGTTATTTTTTGTATTATTACTACCAAGCACACTGTTTTGAGGTTGTTAATAAGTATCTGCAGACTAACTTGTCCTATATATCATCTGCTCGCTATTCTCATGACTGGAACAACAGCGTTTATATCGTCCCATCCCACTAACGATTAAATAATATTCGCGGTACGTCTTTGTTTGAACAATCATCTTGATTAGAGATACCCCCTTTTCCTTTGTCTTACTGTTTGAAGGAATGCAGCAAATGTTTTAATGAAAATTATTATTTTTTTTGTTTTTAATGATTTATCTGTTTTACTTCGTTTTTTTTAAATGATGTTGTTTTATTTCGATATGCCGTGGATCCAGCTTTAATTCTAATTGTGAAAATATTGTTTTTCAAAATCGTCTATTAGTCGGTCATACCTTTGTCAAACCAATCCACAGATATGAAGGCAGTACCGAAAACCTGGCAGTGTTAGATTAAAGAATGTTGTCGAGGTCTATCCAACTTATGTCGGCCATACGGTAATTGGATCTTAAGATGCTTTAAAGTTCTGTAATGACCACGACGGACGGATTCCAAGAACGATTCCGTTTTTATTAGAAGCTATTCTGGAAGATGATTTTAAATACTAGAAAGAAAGTAGTAAGTTATTCAGATAGATTCTTTGTTCTCGGGCAAATACTCAACTTTAGATTTTCGTTAAAATTCTAAACTTTCTTATTAGCGAATTCTGAGTTTTGCTGAAAAATAATTCAATAGAATGTAAGGCATTACTAGAACAAGGCTTTTCGATGCATCGATATTCAAAATTTCCTCTTGTATATTTGTATGCTAGAGCTATGTGATGAAAACAATGCTGAAAAAAAAAAACGACTGATTTTATTATTTGTTGATTAAACTTTATGTAGTGATTGACTATGAAATGTAAAATGTATAGTATTTTTTAAACAGTCTATTTATATTTTAGTTGATATTTGTGACAAACTTAAAATAAACTGCAAAAAATAAATTTAGAAAGTGTTTCTCTTTGAATAATTCATACATCTTGATTATTTCATTAATTTTGCTGTGAAACACTATACATCCGAAGTCATTTATTCCAAAATGAAGCTTAACAATCTAGTTTAAGCATGTACAGTGTTCTACGGGGAAAGATACGTTACTGCCAACTCCTATGATGAAATTAATTTGTAAAATAATTCAAAATGGTGCGTTTTAAAAGTAAACGTCCCTGAACTGACTGGTTAATCCCCACACCAATGTTAATTAACTTCCTTCCGCATAAAGTTCCAGCAATGGCTGTGACTGAGCTGTCGAAATAGAAATAGTTGAACGAATAATGACCAGCGTTACTAAAAAAAATATAACTACATTCATTAAGACTGCACTTTTTAAGAAATAATGCATACATGTCAAAAACTAAACTAATAGTAATCATAACTCATCCTTTCCAGAAGTAAGTCAGAATGTTGTGCTTCATGTTTCATTCCCTTTCTTCTAGAAATGTTTTGCAAGTATATATAATTATCATAATAATTATATTTAATTAAAACTAAAGATACCACAAATAATAATTATTTTTTCAATAATTGTTATGAATTATAATTACGTAATATTTAATTATCAATTTCAACAAACTCCAGCCTTTATTGAATAAGCCTAGCTTGCAAAAAATATATAGCAATATCGTACTAAAACTAGTATTCTATATCAGTATGTATATTTTAAAAATCCGAAAATATTTTAAAAATCATCCTTTTTAGCAATTAAATTGTTTCCACCAACATTCCGAATAAAATTATGTTAAATTTTTTTAACCTCTTTTATTACAAATATACTAATTATAATTGTGTATTGAATTTTTTAATGCAAATTGCAAATACGGTTTTGATTGCTATTAACTACCAAATTCAGAAAAAATTTCTTGTAAAGAAAATATAATTTCTAAATCATGTACAAATCGTATATTTTTCTAGGATACGATTTGTAGTAATTTGCATTTTGGTTTTGATTAGAAAGTTACCATATGTTACCAATGGATGTTACCATATTTTTGTTTAAATGTGTTTTAAGTTTTAATTAAATTTACGAAAATTCCGTATTTGTAAATAAGCTATGTGTGAAAGAAAAAAATGCCTTTTACTGGAAAGTTTACATAAAATTTTCGTAAAAAATGTCTTGAGAATACGCTGCTCAAAACAATTAGGGGAGCACTATGCGTACTTTGTTAACCTTTTACCTAAGGTCGCATAGTGTTCGGCGAACTTGCCCCCCACCAAAGAAGTCATAAGTCATTGTTTACCTTTTTCAGTTCCAACTTTTTATTTTTCATTCCAAAAATCTAAAATTTGTGAAATAGATTCATTATGCATTCAGATTGAAATCTTAAAAAACACGGAAAAAAGTCTTATTTTTTTAACTAATATTTAAGGGGAACAAATTGGAATCATAACTTTTGAATAAATTATAACAATAATTTTTCAAAACATTTTTTGTTAATAAAAAAGTTAAAATCAATTTTCAAACATCTAAGAATGCAAGCGTGAAGAATTTAGGGTCAATTTATTTCAGACATTTTTTTGGGAGTGAACTTTATTTTACCATGTTGATATTTTCATTTAATTAAAACACTTTTTTAATTCTTCAAGAGATATAGTTCTTCCATGCATTGATAAATAAGTGCAAGTTCAACTTAATAAGAGAAAAATCGCAAGCAGAGGATTCCAAATGGAATCATTGGGATTGAAAGGATTTAAATCGAGCATTCCCCTAAATTCTTTTGAGTAGTGTAATAATGCTATTAATCATATTGAAAATTACGTTAACACAACAACTACTAAATGAAAGATTCCGTTTATAATCTATAGCGTAATGAAACCCGAAAATGAGGAACTATAATGCCGAACTCTAGATTAAAAAAAAGTTTTAAAAAACTAAAAAAATAAAATATTTCATGCAGTTTCAACTCAACTGCAAAAAAGGTCATTTGGTTTTACAGAAAAAGTATAATTAACTGATATATTATGTGCTTATATTATATGCACAATTTGTAATTTGAGCCCTTTCAGTCCCAGTGATGCCATTTGGCATCATCATGTTCCCTGATCATAGTTTAAAAAAAAAATAATAATAGTGCTTTAATCTATTGGGGATTAATCAAAATTATTTTCCAATGGAAAAAAGTTTGAAGAATCGAATTATGTACTTTTTGATATCATAAATGGTTATAGACGATCAGAAAAAAAATTCTAAAATAAAGATGCCAAATTCTCATTGGGACTGAAATAGTTAAAGCAAAGGATGTTTTTTAACAGACCAATTGTAAAGACAAAACATTTTTTTTCTTCATCTGGTCAACCCAGTGACAGGCAGGTATACTGGATACGGTACAGCCGTGGAGTAATAAACTGCTGAACTCAAACTTGAACCACGGACCTTGGGATCTTTTCCTACGCTTTCCCAATTGAGCTACTTCGGTACCGAAATTCGGTACCCAGAGTCCACAAATAGTTAAAATGCTTGTTCGGTTGCAGTATAGTTATCCTCACGTGCTTAGAAACGATTTTTTTTCTAAACCAAGGCCTGTTCTAGGAAATCTCAGACTATAAGCACAGGTCTACCCTGGTCCCATTACGGAAAATGTTGTGTATGATTTTCAATAATGATGGTGCTATGTGACCTATGTATAAAATTTTTATTACAATTTTATCAGCTTCCTTAAAAACATCGATCAAAACAATCACGTTAGGTCAATTTCTCAGTCAAAATTGATGAAAACACAAAGTGGAGTAGCACAATTTTTTTTAATATACTGGTATTTTGGGGATTTACAGTTTTTAGCATAATAGAAACTGAAATTTACGTGCAACTAAAATGTGGGGTCGCTAGGCCCGGGGCTAACACACCTTATGGACGAACAGACTCTGTTCTAAACAGCATATTTTTACAGAAAAATATTTTAAAAGCAAGGAACTATATTTTTCAGAAAATATCTGAAGTTTTTTTTAAAAATTAAATTAACAGTGTTTTACAGTGTCATAGTTTCTCTTGCAGTTATTTTATCATATATAGCAGCTTTTTAATCGTGACCGTCCTGTGACCCAGTACCCATTATAACGAACTTTAAATCATTAAAACATTATTTAAACTTTTACTGAACTACGCAAGTCTTGTACGTCTCCCTTGCTTTCTGTCATTAATCACAAACAAACTCACTTCTCTGACGTTTAAAGAACCTACGCTCGCCCTTCCTCCCATGAAGCCAATCGACTTACAAAGTGGTAGCAATTAATTAGTTCCCGTAAATGAAATGCGGACGTCGAATTTTTCAAAAGCCGCACTCGATTTTTGGATTTATTATATTGCTTAAGATAGGGGTGATACGTCTTGCTCAATCTTGCTGCGGTTGAAGAAGGTGGGGAAAGTAACAGAAATTAATTTTCAATTTTCACAACCATATTAATTTGAACTTAATGAATGACGTTTTACTTAGCTTACAAAGTTAGTTGTTGGTTATCGTAGAATGGGGGTGGAAGGTTTTAATCATCGGTATGACTAAATTTTCAGAAATGCAAGTTGGTTGGTTGACATATATTTTCAGGCTTGTGTGCTTGGTCGCAAGGACCCGCTTATAAACCATCGTCAAGTAGGACAACACAAGACACACACAAACACATATGACAGATGTTGCAAGTTATATATGCGACGATTCAACAATTTTAGATCATCATTTCCTTAATTATTATAATTTATTTACACTTCGACATTTTTATAACATATTTCACTCAAAAATATTTTTTTACAAAACTTTTTATCATTTAATAGCTCGAGAGCCTCATAACAGCGTATTATGGAAGTTTAATATTTTGCACGTCCTACTCGATTGACGTAGTCCTTTTCGGGAAGTAAAACATCCTTTGTTATGTTTTATTTTCCTGAAAAAGAATATAAAATCGCAACCTATTTAGACTTTATTATACGCAGGGCCTCAACCATGGAAGGATATAAAGATATATCCGCCTCCACAATTTCTTGTAACTTACATTATATATCCCCCCCCCCCCGAAAACATATTAAAATGCACTTCAGGTTATTTTAAATGCAATCAGATCCGTTTGTTTACATGAAATGTTATAAAACGACAATAAATAATTTTACATCAAATAAGTTAAAGACATTTTATTTCACAAAATTAACAGTTTCATCGGCATTTATACTACCATTTAAAACAACTATCAAACATTCCAAGCATTTGAACCCAGATTTAAATATGTATAAATGAAAATTATGCGTATATACTACTTCGTACTTTGTTACTTCAGAGAGATACCACAAGTTTTTTTTACAATTGTAAAGATTGAAAAAATTTGTAATCGTAAATATATATAAATAATTTCAACTTAAGGGGTCACAGGAGTCTTAAAAATGTGCAAAGAAGATACTACATAGCATAGTTTGATCTCTCTTGTAATTTTTTAACTACTCAATAAATGAGTATAATTTTTTTATATGTAATTCTACAAGATTTATTTATTATAAAACAAGTTTTAAAATGTATGAAACTTTAGCCAAAACTAAAATAAATGATATTAAACATGAAGCTATTTGAACACATTGTGATTAGGCTTGCGCGGCAAATTGTGAGGTCAAAATTGAAAAAATGACCAAGAAAATGACTTCATATTGTACAAATATGTACAAACAAAGACTTATACCTAAATTTTCAGCTCAATTTTTGTTAGAAATTATTTTAAGAACTTTTTTCTAAAAAAATTAATAAAAATTAAAAAATTTTGATTTAAAATTTTTTTTTAAAATAATTTCTAACTAAAATTGAGCTGAGAATTTAGGTATAAGTCTTTGTTTGTACATATTTGTACAATATGAAGTCATTTTCTTGGTCATTTTTTCAATTTTGACCTCACAATTTGCCGCGCAAGCCTAATCACAATGTGTTCAAATAGCTTCATGTTTAATATCATTTATTTTAGTTTTGGCTGAAGTTTCATACATTTTAAAACTTGTTTTATAATAAATAAATCTTGTAGAATTACATATAAAAAAATTATACTCATTTATTGAGTAGTTAGAAAATGACATGAAAGATCAAACTATGTTTTGTAGTACCTTCTTTGCACGTTTTTAAGACTCCTGTGACCCCTTAACTAACTTTCAACATCGGGTCGTTAACAAATTCATCAAAGTTGTTTGCGATTGCAAATTTCTCTTTCCATTCAAATATGCAAATTTCTCTTTTCATTCAAATATCATTCATTTAAAAACAGTTTATTCGTCACATAAGCAAACACCTCTAGAGGTGATTTTAACCTAACTCGAAAACAACCCTTCACACAAAGCCCCGCGGAAATCAACTTTTAAGTCTCCATATTGTGTCAAAATATTTATCCGCGTCTCCCTCGACATCCCTTAGGGGCTGTGCACATATCACGATATCAATTTTACACATATTTTCAGAGGGCTGGGGAGCCCAGTCGGTTAAGCACTCGCTTAGCGTACGGAAGGCCCCAGGTTCGGGTCCGGGCATCGCAAAAATAGTTGCCGACCTATAAACGGCCCCTGCAGCCAAAAATGTCCAACGAATAATACCCCTTGTAAGGGAGTGCATGGTGCACGTTAAATATCCTTCAAAGTCCTAACGCTGCGTACGATGTCGCCCTTAACGGTTGCGTTGGGCGCCTATTCAGGTGTTGGTTCGTCACCTGACTGTGGTTCTGAAATACGAAGCCCGTCGCCAATAGCCCTCGTGTAGCTCTAGTGCGATGATAATTCAAACCTAACTTAACACATATTTCCAACTACGATATCAAACGTTACATCACATGTCCCCTCCCCTCCCCCTTCCCTCGATAATATCGTTATCAGACAAAAGAGAAAATTTAAGTTTTCAATTCTATATCCCACCCATTCCTTCATAAAATTATTGGTTTACAGTCAATATTAATACCACAATTATCAGTGGTGTTTTTATGAAATCGAGACATGATTAACAAAGTTATAATAAAATATAATAATTTTAATATCACGACTATTATTTCAACCAATCGAATATTGTATGTGTTTTGTGCCTTAAATTTCCTTTTTTAAAGGATTTCACACAATTCAATTTAGAAATAAACCCGCGAATATTGCACAATGTAAGAAAATATTTGAAAATAAATTAATAAAAACTAATAACGTTATCAAGCTTAAAAAACCCCTCCCCCTCTCGATATCCTACGATATCATTTGGCTTACCCTTTCCACTCCGTAAAATGATAACGTTATACAGGGTGGTTATAAAATAACGCTCACTATTCGGAGTGGTCTGTAGCTTAATGAATAATCCAAACGCAAACAAACTTTGAGACACTTACTAATCAAGAAGGGGGGGAAATAATGGAATCATAAAAAAGACCGAATCCTAAAAAACAATCATAAAAAAGAACAATCATCAAAACAAACTCGTCTCTTGAACAGAAGCTAAATTACGAGGCGTCGTCAATTATGGCCAATTACGTCCACCACAGCTAATTACATCGCGTAATTTAGAACCCTGGTCAAGAGACGAGTTTCTTTTAAACGAAAAATAATGGAATCATAAAAAATAAACTCGTCTTTTGATCAAGGTTCTAATTACGAGTCGTAGCCAATTATGGGTAATTACGGCCAACACATCCAATTACGCCTCGTAATTTAGAACCCTGGTCAAGAGACGAGTTTCTTTTAAACGAAAAAGAATGGAATCATAAAAAAGAAACTCGTCTTTTGACCAAGGTTCTAATTACGAGGCGTAGCCAATTATGGGTAATTACGGCCAACACATCCAATTACGCCTCTTAATTTTGAACCCTGGTCAAGAGACGAGTTTCTTTTAAACGAAAAATAATGGAATCATAAAAAAGAAACTCGTCTTTTGACCAAGGTACTAATTACGAGGCGTAGCCAATTATGGGTAATTACGGCCAACACATCCAATTACGCCTCGTAATTTAGAACCCTGGTCAAGAGACGAGTTTGTTTTTTATGATTCCATTCTTCCACCCCCTTCTTGAATAGTAAGTGTCTCAACGTTTTTTGCATTTGGATTACTCATTCAAGCTACAGACCACTCCGAATAGCGAGCGTTATTTTATAACCACCCTGTATATGCACAGCCCCTTACGCGGAGAGATAACAGTTTCGCCTCCCGAAAAGATGGAGTCAACCTTTAACATCGGCCCCACTGAACTGAACTGAAACTCTGGAAGGAGCATCGAAACGCTCGACAATAGGGTCGGTGAAGCCCGGCAGCCCACTAAGAGCAACCCAACTTTTGTCGCCAATCCTATACTTTACTTGTTAAAAAACGCATTTTAAACCAACGTTTTCAATAATTTTTTCAAAAGAAAATTGATATGTTATTGTGTTAGGAGGTTCTTTACGTAATGAAGTTTCAGAAAAATGTACTCTAAAAACTAGAATTGCAGGAACAATCCTTAAAACTTAAATTCCTTGGAGTACTATTCTTTGGCGAGCGATTGGCGACATCCAATGCAAACTGTCAAGTCAAGTGTCAATTGTTATCGGCGAATTCATGCCAAATGTGGCACATACTCTCTCAAAATCTGTCGCCAAGTGACCCTAAAATAGGCTTTACTAGCTTATCATGGGATGCTCCTTCCAGAGTTTCAGTTCAGTTCAGTGATCAGCCCTCATGAATGATCGCTTTAATTTACGGAGTAGCATAAATTTGGAGCCCCGGTCTACTGGGGCATACTAAAAGAGATTTATTCGTGTTAGGGCGCCCTGTCCCTTTGTCGATAGAAACGATCTGATGAAGCTATCGCCTTCGGTACGTGGCGAACTGACACGACCGAGGATTTGATTCATTTTTGCCATTATTATTACTTCTGGCCACCCCTTCTCAACTTCATTCGATCGCCCCCCCCCCCCCCTCTCAGTATCATTCCCGAAATAAATTTAATCTTTCATTTCTCTGTACTGATAAGTTTCGGAATTTGTTCCTTTATGGTGATATGATTTTTTTTTCAGGTTGGGAACCTAATGGGATACAATAAGTTTGCGGATGAGATTTCAGTGATATATATATTTTTTTCTGTGAGACTATTAAGAGTTTGTTTCTGAAAAGTTTTTTGTTTCGTTATTAATATCGTGACCTTAGAAATCTTAGGAACGCCAAATATATATTTATTGTGTTTATTATTAGGTGAAAAGATTATAAGAAATGAATTTTGTTTTACATCGATTTTTAGTGCAGTTCAGATAACAGTTTTTACTAATTTTACTTTTCACAATTGAAGAGTACACGGGAAGAAGCGATTGATTTATTAGGCGGACTGCCGCAACTGCCCGCTTGGCGGCATAAAACCGGTTTCTCTCCTTCTTCGCTTCGTCCAAGCGTCGGGATCGCCAATCGCCTGAACTTCGTAGCTAGGAACCACAGAGATAGTACTACACTGGCATATCACGTGACCTACAACACTGACTTCATTGCTTGCGCGTCCCGTCGATAGCATTGGAGGTCATGTGATCTAAAACTATATTACTTTAACTATGATATCTATGGTAGGAACTGGTTTCCTTACACAAGTTTAGGCGATCACTCGCTATCATCGCCAAAGTGGCCTGCTAGGTTAACTTCTCTGAAAAATCAATCGGTTTTTCCCGTGTACTCTTCAATTATGACATAGACCCAAATTAGTTTGTTTTTTCAAATTCTATAATAAAGTTCTGTTTGTTTTGAATAATAAATAATAGTTAAGATTAGGATTGGCGGAATCAAAGATACTTTATTATTATTTGTAGTTTAAACATTTACTTTGAGATTATCTTGAAGATATTTTTTATCAAATCAAGTAACTGTCAATTTTTTTGCAAATTATAAATTGAGGTTTTGACTTCCTCATACCAAAAAAATTATGTTAAATAAATATTAAAAAAACAAAGATTTTTTTAAAAATAGACGAAATTGAGATCAACTCCATTGATTTTCCATTGCAAAATTTTCATCAGAAGATAGCAGTGAATCAGTATTATGCTTGTTTTAAAGTTTTCGAACGTTTAGAATTTTCTAGCGTCATTTGTTATTTGTCTTTGTATAGTTAAATATTTCACTTAAAACATAACTCTGATTCGATCGTTAAATCAATTGGGAAACATGATAGTTCATTTAATGTTCCTAATATTTTTTAATTAATTAGTTTGTTATGATATATGCTAATTAAATATTAGATTTGAAAAGGAACATTTTTTTTTGTGTCAAATTAAGAATAGAGACACTAAAATGCTTAGGGAAATAATTTCAAATTTTAGATAAAGCCTATTTAATAGATAATTACTAACATCTTACATAATTCTTTATACAGAAATATAAATTTAATAAAACTCTAAATAATCCTTCAAGCATTTTCTTTTTATGATGTAACTCTAATCATTTAATGTAGTTCTAGAAGAATTTATTTATATCAACTAATTATTCATAATTCCCATTAGTTATTAAGATTCCTGTTCTATTAATTATTAAAACTTTCAATTATCTGAACTTCATGACATAGCAGCAAATTTTAAATGAAACTAAAATATCTTTATGATCATATTCGATGTATTTAAGTGTACTTAAATGAACCATTATAATTATTGTAATTTAAATAGTATGTTTTGTAACGTACCTCAGTCATTTAAACTAAAAGTTCATAGATATTTATGCACATAAACTTCAATATGTATGAAGTTTAAATATTTTACCTCAGTAAAACTAAATAAGAAAGCCAACTCACTTGCATTAAAATTAATATTTGAAACTAGTTTGCTATGCCATTTCAAAATTATAGTAATTCAAAAAATAATTAAAACCTATTCTCTCAGTATCACAATACTATCTTTAATATTTGAAGGTTATATAATATTTAGTCCACATAACATGTTTATGTACCATACCACTAACGAATATTGTATGCGGTATAATTTATAAATTTTTCAGCCCAGTCTTCCCTGTAAGCTATTTAAAAAAGATGTTTTAGATAAATTTTTAGCTACCATGTATTTATCACTGCATGGTCGCTTTCTACACCCTTGCACGATTAAATGCAATTAATCCAAGCAACCGACCGTGCAAATTTCATATCCCAACGCATTACCTATTTTTTTAATAACTGTGCTTAAACCCTGTTGTTAGTTGGACATTTTCTCGGTCGCTAACGTTTTTGAAAACTGAGGTTTTAATTTTTCGAGATAAAAAAAATATTTTTCCAGTATAAACACAAAAATATGGGTGGCATTTTCAAACAAATTATGATTTGAATGTGTATTTTCACGGCCCTCATATTAAGAAGCAGCTGGATCTTTTAATAGGAAAAGGAGGAACGAAATTAAAATGTAACGGGAGAAATGCATTTTATTGAATTTCAAAATATCCTAAATTTAATTTTTTTACTGAAATACTAAAGTACAGCTGAAAAAAAAAAAACCAATCCACCCTTTGTTTTTCGGCTGCTTTTGATCAGGGAATTTTGTTGAAGGTGTCAATTTTCAGAAAATAGCGTAAGGAATTGAAAACTGGCAAAAAAAGTATAAGGGGTCCGTCTACGTATTAAAATGAGCACCAAATTTGAAGACTCCAATCACAACACCTATTTTTTTACATAAAATGTTCAGCACTCTCAAAATACCCCATACATGAAAAATAATTTTTTTTTGCATTATTTAATAAAATATTAAACCATTAATTTTAAACTCGTTAAGGGGGAAATCTCCAAAATAAAAAAGGTAATATTTAGGTTATTTCTCTTCAAAACGACAAGCTAACAAAAGGGTTAACATAATTTTGTCAACGGATTCTAGAATTTAGCCTTCTTCATTAACGTTTAGAAACGGGCGGGACACATGTGTTCCCAGGGCAAAGCAGGGTCTCAGAGCGGGCGCGGGACACTTTTGGTACATGAAGGGGGGACGGAAATTTCTCCCCACATGTGGGGTCGCGCGTACCTGTCGTCGGGAAAACAGATAATTGCAGGCTACTAGTAGAAAGGTGAATGGTTGAATGGGTTCTTTGTAAAGAATGTCGTTTTTCCTGCCACTTGGGTTGGGCACAGCCATGTGAAGTTGCTATGTTCATTTCAAAGGCATTTCATTCAAAGGCATCACTCGGACGCAGCACCGTGGCTTAGTTTATAACTTTTCTTTTGTGAAAACAAATCTTTATATAACCTTCCATATTTTACTTCTTAAACTTATGTGTCGTTATGAATTGTTTTGATTTGAAATTTTTCAATTATGCATATTTTTTTAATTTATAATATAAGTTGTATAATTTGATCATTCTTAAGTTAAATATGGAATGTATGTAATCGTTAAATTTGTTCATAAATTCACTTTCTAAAAAGAGTTTTTATTTTTTTTATTTAATGTGTACGTTTCATTTTCATAACTTTAAAAAGTAATATTTTTTTATTTAAATAATATAAATAATTTTTTCAGGATATATATGTTTAAAAAATAGGAGGGTTCAGAAATAAAATAGAATAGATATCAGTAAAATAAATAAGTTAATAATTTCATTCTTAAAAGGGACTTTCAAAGACCTTTATTTGATGCGCAACAATGACATGGTTGATATTTTATTTGGATGCATTTATATCCTTGGCTGACAAATATACATGTTTATAACCTTCAATATTTAAATAATGATACTTAAACTGCAAATCATTGCTTTCCATTACTATTCTTATTTAACTTTCAACTATTTTTAATTAATAATTTTTTTTTAATAATGCTTAATCTAAAGCGCTTTTCAAACTCAGTCGGCGATCGAAATTTTGGTCACCAATGTCGGATGTTTCTAAAAAAAATAAAATCGGGAGGTTTAAACGAAATTTAGTTTGGGGGAAGGCGGAAATCTCCCTGATATCAACACTCCGATGCTTTTTTTTATTTTGTTTAATTGTAATAAAAAAAAACTTGAAGTAGTGAGCTAATTATTTCGTTTTTCTCGATTTTAAAGATTAAAATATTTAAAAACCTATTAAGAACTTAACAATATTTTGTTGTATTTAAAAGTGTCTCAGGTACACTTTTCTTCATTGCTTTATATTTAACTGTCAATAATAATTGTATTTCCAGTAAATGATGATATTCTAGTCTGGTGCACGTTAACTATTTCGTGGTCCAAAGTTTTGACGATCTTATACGATGTAATTATGATGTTGTTAATTTGTTTGCTCGCAGCATGACCGTTATTAAAAATATTATGTATTTGCAAAAATCTTTCATGGGTTGACCATATTAATTAGCTTTTTTTTTTCTTTTCTAAAACACATTTGATTCATTTCGGATGTAGGTAATTTATTACTAGTACATTTAGCACAAATAATTAGTACATAAAAAAAGCTTAAGATTTCCGTAATGGTTTTATTTTCTGTAAGGTTGTATCCATTGAAGGAAATGCAGTCTGCTTGGACAATGATAGTCTACTTGACTACTTTGTCAAATGGTCGAACAGTTTGGAGCTCTAACAATAAAGAAAGAATAATCTATTATTTGTCATTACAATCCAAGAAAGAAACAAGGTTACTCGAATATGGGATGATATTTGCAATGCTGCTTCGAACTGTACAAACAAACCCATTTACGTACTGTCTCCCCGAAGTCAGGTGCGACAAGAAAGGGATAAGCACACCCTTCTTCCAGTGCCACGCCCTCATTGTGTGCACTGTCATTCTTCGACAAAAGTAGCACCACTCCTCGGAAAGACCTGCAACGATGATATTTCCATCCCCTGTTGAAAGAGAGAGCCCCTCCGCAGTGCAATCTCGGTAAAAATATTACCATTTTGTAAAGGTTAATACTGCGTTTTTTGGTAGGTAGGTTGGTTTGAATTATCGTCGCACTAGAGCTACACGAGGGGTATTGGCGACGGGCGTCGTATTTTAGAACCACAGTCAAGTGAAGAGCCTACACCTGAATATGTTTTTTTGGGTGGTTTATTATTTTTTATTTTAAAATTTAGAAATAAAATAAAGGCTAGAAAAGGAAAAGTTTTAATTTTAAACTAAGTCACATATACTGTCATTTATAATGAACGGATTTTCAAATGCGATTGGTTGCAATCAGATTCACAAACTCAATTATTACATTTATGTTTTAATTTTTTATGCAAAGTTTAATTTAATTTAAATCGCTAAAAAAGGTTTGTTTATTATTACAAAACGAGGGTTACGACCTTAACACGATATTTAAGAAAAGCAAAATAAAATTACGTAGAACGATTTGGCATTTTTTTTTTAATAAAGGCTGTGGGCACCATAGAGATCATAGTTAAAATATTAGAGTAACTCTATGATTAGAGTTTAGTATCACGTGACCTCCAATGCTAACGACAGGACGAGCATAGAGAGCAAAATTGGTAGGGTATGGGGCCAGTGTTGCCCAATTTTTAAGGAGAAAAGTGCAAAGAAAAATTAAAATTTAATTCTAAAATTTAAAGAAAGAATTATAAAAATACTAGAAAAGAGTTTCTAGTTCTATTCAAGTCACTAAAAATATTCCAAACTGCAGCTAGTATTTTTACGGATTTTTTAAATTTTTGAATCTAATTATATTTTTTCTTTGCACTTTTCTCCTTAAAAAGTTGGCAACACTGGCCCCATACCCTTCCAATTTTGCTCTCCATGCTCGTCCCATCGTTAGCATTGGAGGTCACGTGATCCCCACTCTAATACTTTAACTATGATCTCTATGGTGGGTACTAATCATTTTAAAAAATCAATGTGGAGTATTTGAAAAACATTGCATTCAAATAATGCAAAACTACTATACTTAAATTTTTTAAATATATTTATTATTTACTAGTACTGGACAGTAAAAATTATAATAGTTAGATACTTCCATGTTTTTTATTTGATAAAAATTTTACCTCACAAAAAACTGAAAAACAATTTTAAAAACTAAAGTTTTAAATGCGAAATGAATTTGTGTAATATTTTTATTTTTACCATGAAAGTTTCTTAAATTCTTATTTGAAAACCCTAAAGCTTTTAAGACCCAAGAATGTGCAATTTCAAAACAACAAACATAAATTTAATACCTTAATTACTAATGTGTAGTTATTTTTATTTCTGAAGAATATTTTTATTTATTCCAGAAAAGAACGTTGGTTTGCAAAAAAAAAAAAAAAAAAAAAAAAAATCTAAAAAGCAATTGCTATTTTCCACTGAGCATTTTTATTCAACGAACTTTTCGTAAACGTTGATTATTATTACTTTTGTTTTTATTCTAAATGTTGGTTATTCTACTTTTAAAAATATTTTCTGATTTTCTTATAACAGTTATGTGGAGTTTTTAGGATAGGGGTTTTAGGATTTTTAATATCAACTTCAAAATATCAATAAAAAAATTATATTACGAAATATACAGAAGCCTATTGTACATATAAGCTTTTATGTACAAGATATATAGCATACAAATTACACAAATATAAATATTTTTACTGTCTTATTGGTAGGATAGTGGGATCTGGAGTTTTAAAAGATGTATACACCTTTGTTCAATTATTCACATCATTAAAAAAAAACCATTAATTGAAAAGATGTAAAATTATAGTAGAATTAAGATAAGGATCTCTCAATTTTTGCAGACCCGTCGGCGCAATGGTTAGGGTGCTAGCCGTTTGCTTCTGGGTCCGGGTTCGAATCAAGAAAATGAATGGATCTTTGTGTTCGTCTCGAGTACATGCGGAGTATAAGTGCTCGTTAAATCTGTCGGGTTCGAAAGTCCTGTTGGTGCTCATTGCGCATTTTCCCACTGGTATAGGTCCCAGGAGACTATTTTCTTCCCTTCAGGAACATGTCTAAATTGTGTGGAGGTGGCGCGCGATAGATGACAGCATCTGTCGCGTGTATGTTTGTGTGTTGTGTCCGTCTTACTTATCGAAGGTTTATGTTTTCAGGCTTGTGTGCGGGTCTCTGACCAAGCACGCAAGCTTGAAAATATATGTCTACAAACCAACCAACAAACTCTCACAATTCATTTTGCCAACTATTGATTTCTTTCTTATTTTAATTAGGAGTGCTATGAAGCTAATTTTGAAACTGCATTATTTGCTGCTCCCATAAAATGAAGACACATTAGTTTCAATTTTCTGTGTGTGTAATAAATGGCCAATGCACGACACATTTAACGAATTGAATATTTCCATGAATGGAACAAATAGCTATATTTTTTTAATGAATTTGCATCGCATTTAATTTAGTTTGACGAAAACTCTAGATTATGGTTTTGTTTGAAATATAAGTTTTAAATTTAGATAGATGCTATTAAAAATTGACTTTTAAACATAGAATTTCTTTTTTTTGTTCGAAAATTTAATTTGAAATTATGAGAAAATGTATAATAATTAAATATTAATTGCCCATACATATTTTCATTAATATAACTCACACATAAGCTACAAATTTATCAAACAAGCACAAAGCTAATGTGCAAAAGAGCTTCTGAGTTTTAATATTGTCGCAATTAGGAATTGAAGAGTAAGTTGAAGTAATACTACATTTGTGTTGACCTTTCTGTTTACAAAATTTGTTAACTATTTTATCACTCAAATTAACTAAATGTATTCAAGTAACTCATGTACCAATTACGAATATTTAAAAAAATCATTTGAAAAGGGTATTTTGTAATTAAACTATTCAAAAAGAAGATCTTAAAAAGGTTGGTTTACCAACTAAAATTGGATGCCTGAATTCATCAAATACAGTCGCTCGAAAAAATGTCCGAGTACCGTAACCACTGCAATTTTTTTTCAAAAACACAAAACGACATACATGAAAAGTTGTTTATTTCAAAAAATGATTTAGCGATGAGGAATGGCTTCGACGGGCGTACACAACACTCGAGAGATGCCTTGAACAGCCCAATGGCGATGACAACGGTCCGATTTACACAGATTACAATGTTTGTCAAAAGTTTTGTCCAACTTGAAAAATTTCACCTTTGAAGGCAGAGTGTCTCTCATTTGTCGAAGACGATAATAGGTCGCACGGTCCGTGTGAATCAATTCCCCAACCTTCATGGTTCGAATACTTGTAGACACTGCATTCGTCACGACGCTCCATCTGCCATCGTCCAAAGTACGGGAGAGACATCCGTTGGTGAGCGTAAATCCACTGGGCGTGATACATATCACTGCACGTACCCCACCATGCACGTGGGAACGTACAAACGGTTGACGACGGCTAGGTCGGGGAAACCACTTTGCCCGGCCATCTGAAGAATGGTTTTTGGGAGACGTTGAACAGTTTCTGGGAGGCGGGGAATTTTTTCTAGGTGGCTGGGTACTTTTTCTAGGAGGCTGGGGAGAATCTGCACGTTCGGTTCTCCACCATGTACGCCGATGGGATGAGTTTTGCCTAGGAGACTGTGTACGAGGATCTTGCATCGGGTCTCGCTTGGGAGATGGAGACTGTCTACGAGGAGGCATGGGAGACGTTGGATCTTGCAATGATGAACGATGAGGCGGCACAGGAGACGGAGGGAACGGGGAAAGTGGAGCTGGTGGAAATGTTATCAAACTCGAGAGACGTGGTGGAGATGGAGTACGACTCGGTGATGATGATGCACTCGATGAAGCAGAGCTTATTGGCGAATAACGTAGCGGAGTATCCATGATTGAAAAGGCAGAAGAGTTTTTCCAAAGTCACTTGGCAATAGGCTTTACCAAATACCTAATGAAAGCAAATGGTGGTGAGGCTGTATATATACCCATCAAGGAAAAAAAAAAAAAAAAAAATTTTTTTTTTTTTTTTTTTTTCCCTCACTTCTATTTTACAAGTCCCGTGGTATACCTTGCAAACTATAAGTCCTCTTGCTGGTTGTCTCTATTCATCCTCACACACTTCATAGCATCCAGGGTTGTTGTTTGACAAGACTTGGGCTGCATGTTGTGCTTCTAGGGTGGCTGACACGTTAGTGGCACCCAGATATTGGACAGTGCCCAGTGGAAGCAAAGGAAACAGGTAGTTGTACGTGGCAATGTCCATACATCCAACGATGCCCTCTACCCAAATATCTTGACATTCCAAATACTTGGTGTGAAACTCTCCGATGTATCGTTCCATGTCCCACACCGGAACGACGAAAGCTTCGCCCGGTTGTTTCTCTTTCACGTCGACGAATGGGTTGGCAGGCAAAGACATGTTCAATAAAACATTTTGCATGGAAAAGTAACAGGTTGTAGGGTCTGGTTCCACGGTAAACACAACCGAAGGCTCGTGGACGGACACGAAAGCAATCTTGGACGGCAGACACTTTTTGTTGATCCACATAAACGAACAAGTTGCAACGTAGTCGACCGCCGACATCTTTTTGACGACGAATATAACAACGAAGGAAATTTCAAAAAAACAGAATCTCAATGTATAAGACTCTAGTAAACTCTTGTGGCATGAAGAGTGTGCCTGGCTTATATACACACTAGAAAAAAAAAAAAAAAAAAAAAATTTTTTTTTTTTTTTTTCACTACTTCTTTTACTCCATGGTTCTTTTAGTCTTGGTATCAATTGTCTGGTGGCACTTTCCATAACTCTGGTTACCAAACTTGAATCATGCTCTGATGGAAAAAGGTTCTGATGGAATCCTCTCGGTTAAAAAGTTCCCCATCCAAGACTTTGATGACCAATCTCGTGGTACATGCGTTTCAAGAGTTTTTTTTGTTAAGTCCGTCTCCTTGTTTCTCTGCACCTACCAACGTTGGCATTTACACTTTACCAAAAATATGGGGCCAAAGGATGCATCAAATGCATCCTTTGGCCCCATATTTAAGGGTGTTTCAATCAAAACACTATGCGAACATTTATTTCAGTGAATAATTTACAGGAGCCTCTTGTTCTGGCTCTTCATAAAAAATTTGAACAGGTGGAAAGTCTTTTGGGTTTCCAAATATTGTTTTGCTAGAAGCCGGATTTAAAATGAAATTGGATGGTTGATTTAAAAAGGACAAGTCCAGATCTGGGAGAGTGGATTTTTGAAATGGATCGTCGCCAAAAGATATGTTTGAAAAAAAGTTGTCGACAAAGTCTGCCACACTTTTTCCCGATGGTTCTTCTACCATTTCCAAGCTATTGAAATCCATTTCTGGCACTTGCAAGGCTTTTTCTGGCAGCTGCACGATTTCAGGCTGTGTGGGTTCTGGGACGGGTTGACAATTCTTTTTGAGAATTTCCAGGCTATTGAAATCCATTTCGGACACATGCGAGGCTTTTTCTGGCAGCGGCACGATTTCAGGCTGTGTTGGAAGAGTGGATTCTGGGACGACTGGAGTAGGTTCTGAGGCTGGAGAACAATTCTTTTTGGGAATTTTATAATTTCCCCAAGATGATTTACGTTTCTTTGGTGGGCAGGGCGGCGGCGGCGGCATCATCGTCGAGGGTGGTGGCGGCATCGTCGGTTCTTCAGATTCGCGGCAGGGTGTCGGAGGTGGCACGTTGTATTCCGCCTGCTGCGTACAATATCGTCTGCAGGCATCGAATGGAGTGGCTCCTTGAAAAAGATAGTTTGAAGAGAGGACGTCCAAAGCAAAGATGGTCTTTTGGACGGCCACCAACACGTATCGGGTGTTTTTTGGAACGAGGTAGGTGCCGTGTGGCGGGAGAACGTATCGGTCGTAAAACAGTTGATAATTCTCCGGCAAATGTCGCCTCATTCGTTCCTGGGCTGGGATCGTGGAATTCTTGGGCAGCGCGAAGCAGAGCATGGCCGCATTGGACGTCTGGATGACGTGCTGCTCGTCCTCGGCCACCAACCAATTGCCGAAAGTGAACCCCTTCTTGACCAGGAACATGTTGTGGAGCTTGAACAGCAAACAGACGTTGGAGTTGCTCAAACTCCGAGACGGATCTCTTCTGAGACGACGGCCGATGGCATCCCAAGCGCGGTCGAGTTGTCGCGAGTCGAACGGCACTTCTCCGAGGACGGCATGAAGACAAAACTTGAGATGTTCGAGTCCTTTGCCTTTGACGAAAGTGTTTGGGTCCAAGGGCTTGTGGTAGATGCGATCTCCTTCGCCGGTAATGTGTGACACGTAGGCCATGACTTGTAGGAGATGGGCTAACCAATAATCCTTGGAAGAGTCCAAAGCTGCCACATTGTCGACGGGTCGAGGAAAGATGCAGTTTGAACGAGAAGACATGTTTGCAGAATGAAGTGGAGATGGGGCAGACCCTCCTCTATATATACTGCTGGTCCTGTGACGTCATTTATCTAATCAGCTCCAAAATCTGGGAAGTCAAAGTAAGCAAAACTGAAAGTACGAAAAGTCAATCTTGAAATGATACGTTGTAAAAGAGTAGGCGTCGCATCAACGTTGTAAACTATCAGAGAAAGCACAACTGATGTAGCAGAGAGTGTGGTGATGAGCTTATATAGGACTAAAAAAAAAAAAAAAAAAAAAAAAAAAAAAAAATTTTTTTTTTTTTTTTTTTTTCGTGTAGACTTTTGCCTCTTTGACTTGTGCAGCTAGTTTCTATTTTTTCATTTTGTGTTCATAGCGTAGATATCCTTTCGCTTTCATCCAATCGTGGGCAAACACATATTGCAAGACTTTTGCATCTTCTCGAGACTCTGTTGAATATCCTTTCGCTAGTGTATTGTTTTTCACCAATCTTGGACAAACAAACTGTAAAAGGAATTCTATTCTGTTCTACAAGTTGCCGGTAATGTTTATAACCATTCTCGGGGGAAATGCATCGGTAAAAAACTTTATCGGTACACTTGTCATAGTCTCTGGGTGAAAATTTCAAAATAGTTTTACGCCAACGTTGGTGAAAAGTCGTTTCCAAAAAAAATCCTCGAGGGACGATTGCATTTGTTTTGCAATCGTCCCTCGAGGATTTTTTTTGGGCCCCATGGCTATTATTAATAATTCCAAAAGATGACGGCTCGGCACATTGGACAAGAGTTTCTAGTTTCCAACCATTTAAAGATGCAGTCTTCGCAAAAGACGTGGCGGCAGGTCGTCAAGCGAACTTGCAGAGAAATGGTCGGCTCGAAACAAACGGGGCAGGTCACAGTCGACTGGAAATACCGATTGGGCCAAGTGTGCCTCATCAGAGCATTCCAGAGCGTGTTTCCGAGTTTGAAGATGGACTCGTTGCTCAAGCGAGTCTCTGGCAAGAGTTGCACGAGGTATTGGTAAATAAAGTCCAGGATGTATTCCTCCCATATCCATGCGAGCACGGGGAAACGTCTGTTTGCGTACTGGCGGGCTGCCGTCTCGACTCGACCCGCATCGAAAAACACGTCCATGTCGAAAGGGTAGTAAGCCAGCAAATACATGAAGGGACGGGCAGGAAACTCGTCTCGGTTGAGGAGAGTTTCCAAGATTCTCGCCTCTTCCAACACTTGAATGTCCGGAAATGTTCCTTCCGCGACCCACAAGACGTCCGAAGCTCGAGAGAGGTATTCCGCTTCATGGGGAAATCTGCGAATCGCCTGCTGCAAGTACTGACCGTGAGCTTCCATAGTGACAGAAAGAAATGATGTGAGTAGATCCCGAGAGCAACTATTTATACGATTCGGGGGAGGGCTTATCAGATGGACTGATTTGATTGGCTGGGTGTTATCAGTGTTTGATCTTGTTGATATGATAAATTCTCGGTGGACGAACCTTACCGATGAACAAGTATGGAAACGTTTTTATAAAACACTCGCTGAGATGATTAAAGTCAATCTCGGAGGAACCGAAGCAAAACGGGCAATACGAGTCAGTGTCTATTCCATGAATCGTACGTAAATGATGTTGGAGGTAAAACTTTAAGGACATGTCCCAATGACACACGGGACAAGTGACACGGAAAAAACTCTTTCGCTGGACATTTCTCGAAAAAAGACATTCTTTAAACTTGAATCCGCACTGACGAACTCTACAAGAATGTAACTTGTTCATGATGAACTCGCAAGCACACATCCAGAGGAGGTATAGTCAGGAGTAAAGAGTCAGAGCTTATATAGTATACAAGAAAAAAAAAAAAAATTTTTTTTTTTTTTTTTTTTTTTTTTTTAATCTCCTCTTGTAGACTCTTGTCCTTTTGACTTGTGCTGCTAGTTTCCTTACTATTTCATTTTGTGTTTATAGCGCAAGATATCCACCTCATACAACCTTGGAAACCTGGTAGTTATAGTTCTTTGATTTGTAATGTTGGTGTCTTGTAGAAAATCATTTGGCAAAAGTAATTCACCAGGTTGCATTCTCAAACTTGAAAGTCTTCACACACTCTGAACCGAATCTTGGTTATGCATCATCTGGCAAGTCACGTCATAAGGATCACGTGTCATCTGATAAGCGTCACGTGTCTTTTGATAAGCATCGCATATAAAAAGGCACCCCGGAAAACTTTTTCGCTTCATTTCACCATGGAGTATACTGTCGTAGCCACGTCTCATTTCATCTGCCATCACGGAACATTCAAAATGTTTCGTTTGTATCTAACCCGCATGCATGGACCGCCCATCGTCATCAAATCCGATGAAGACTTGCTGCAATTTCAATTCAACGACATCCAACGGGACTACAACAGCCCGTGGACTGCAAATAGTTTTTCGTATCCGGACAATTCCATTCCACGAGATGCCCTCGTCTACACCATCAGGGACATTGATCAATTTTTACCGCTGGCTGCCCGAATCATCGCCGATTACAACAAACCCGTGGCATGCGTGGACACGGCGACATTTTACGCCTTGATCAACGCATTGCCGAAAGAGTTTGATCTGGGATTCATCCGTCCATCCCGGATCGATTTCTCCGGGTCTTATAATCCGTCGGAGCTGGGACGAAATGTCTTGCAGCAGTTGGAAGATGAACATTTTTCGGACAGAGAAAGATTGGAATTGGACGACGACGATGATGTTGTCATCTTGGACGAGTAAGTTTCATGCTCTCTCATGAAACTCAAAAAAATTGAGAAGTGGGATCCATTAAATGGGTCCCACTTCTCAATTTTTTTGAGTTTCATGTGTAGCCAACGTTGACTCGAATATATTTGGTTCTCTACAAGTGTTTTAAAAAAATTAGACTGCGAGCTTACTGACAATCTATCCATTCGGAAAACCAGGAACTGTTCCGTCATTGGAGATGATTAGCCGCTAGACTGTACCAAACTTGCAAAAAAAGGTATCTCGCACTCTGGTCAAAGCCTTCTTTATCCAAATGCATGCCAACGCTGGCTTGGTTCACTCGAATCAGTTGAAAAAGGCGTCTAAGCGTACCTCTTAACGAAGTGGGAAATGCTTTTCGTGGCAATATCCCAAACTCTCCAGTTGGACTCGACCATCAGCTCCTATCAATACTACCATGGAGGAATACTCGGGAAAGTTGAAACCACATGAAGCTGGTAACCACAAGAAGAGACAGAGAGGTTGGGGAGTCAAGAGTATATATAGGATCTATGAAAAAAAAAAAAAAAAAAAAATTTTTTTTTTTTTTTTTCTATACTCTATATAACTTTCTTGCCTTTCATATTGATAGCACTTGTCCACTTGATCCAATGTTTTCTTTTCCGGTATTGGATACAATCGTCAGGACTCAAGTCTTGCAATACGTTTCTATCTTTTTCATTTTGTGTTTGCCAGCATTCATTCATGGAGCCTCTTGTTATAGGCTACGGGTGAAAAAATGAAATTGCTCTACATCTTCAGGGTTGAAGCATAATTCCTTGGAGTCACACAAGTGCCAATGATTGGCTTTTTTTTTACAAGACTGAAGCAAAACTTAAAAATTTCTGATTCACACGCTGCCGAAAAAAAAGCCCTTATTTCAAGATTGAGTTTGCAAGATTCTGTTTAGGCCCATCTTGAAACTAGCTGTTAATCTTTGTTATTTGGACTAAAACTATCAAGTGCTTCCAATGGGCGATAGAGGGCGCTGCATGCGTTTCTGGAAGAGTATAAAAGGAGAGTGTTCGTCAAGCCTCATTATTTGCTCTCAGTCTCATTGTAAAAGACACACACGAGTCTTTCGCTCTCTTTCTGCCCATACACCATGTTTGATTTCGTCGCAGTTGCCGAGTTCATGTTCCTGCAGGGAGTCCTCGTTCCGCTCCGGGTATTTTTCACAAGTACCAGAAATCCTGACAAATCAATCTTGTTGGAAGCGGACTTGGACACGCTGCAGATGACCTACGCAGACGTGCGGAGAAACTTGAAAATGTCGCCTCATCTCTTCAGCGGATCCCATCAAAGACTGCCGCCTACCACCCATCATCTGACGTGCCACGTCGACCACCTGTCAACTTACTTGGGTGGAAAATTCACCCAAGACTATCTACGGGAGGCATGGCACGAACCCCGCATCGTCTGCCTGGACTCGGCCACACACAATTTGCTGTTGGGCTTGATGTCCAACGTCACCCTTGTAGACGGGCAGCTCGGACAGGACATCATGCCATTGGACTTGAGTAAAAGAGCTGCCCGTTCCTTGAACACAAAATTTGGACTCGAGCCCTACTGGGACGAATAAATTATGTAAATAACTTGTAAAAAAAATATTTGTAATAAACGTGTGTTGTATTTCTTGTGTTGTATTTTTTAATAAAACCAAAAAAATATCGACAAAGTATGCCATCTTCCCAATGAGAAAGATGGCATACTTTGTCGATATTTTTTTGGTTTCAATATTTAGCCAACGTTGAATAAGAGTTTTGTATACTTTGGTAGTGGATGAAAAATAAACTTACCCTTTTCTGGACTGGAAAAACAAAAAGTTTCTGGGATCAATCTTGGCTTTTCCGAATTAACAAGCAGTACAAGTTTCCCTCGTTCCCCCGATAAAGTTTTCTTGAAAAAGTTTTCTTGGCAGAGACGAATTTGTTCAAACTTGGCTCTCTGAATAATACAAGCAGTACAAGACTTGTAGCAAATTGTTTCCACCCGGTGAGGTTTTCTTTGACAAGATAAATCTGTTCAAACTTGGCTTTCTGAATAAAACAAATAGTACAAGACTTGTAGCAAATTGTTTCCAGTGTCCTGTAACTTGGTGAGCAAATTTCTAACCACCAACAAATTGTTTCGTTTCAGTCAGTAATGGAAAAGAAGTATGTGAACACAACAGCAGAGTGAACAAGACCTGCAAGACATGAGCCTATATATAAGGGTTAAGAAAAAAAAAAAAAAAAAAAATTTTTTTTTTTTTTCTTAACCCTTGCTGCTATTTTATTCTCTTGAAAAACCATCTGTGGGCCGGCTGCTATACAGGTACTGGAGGATGTGGCATAACACATTTGCTAGTGTTTTCTGCAATTCAGCTATTTCTTCTCGCAATTGATTCTTTTCTTTTTGCCACTGCTCTCTTTCTCTTTGCCATTGATGCTCTTTGTCTTTTTGCCATTGATCCTTTTCCTTTTGCCACTGTTCCCGCACTTTCTCCAACATTTCTTCGGTTCGTCGTAAACGCTTTTGATTCTCCATATGCATTTCTCGCAGATCCTTTTTACACTGTTTCAACTCGGCCTTAAGCTGTACGTTTGATTCAGACTCTCGCAACCCTATATTCTTCCAATATTCACTGTTTTCCGCATGTTCCATAACTTTCCTCTCGAACTCTTTCATGTGGCTCGTCATTTGAATCTTTTCCTGTTGGTGAGCGGCATTCAAACTGTCCACTACCTTGGTTATAACGTTCATACATCGTGTCTGTTGATGGCCCAACACGTAATAGCTGTCAAACACGCATTTCCAAAAAATATTGCCCGTTCGCCTTTGATGCCGCAACCAGTCGTGATACTTGAGACTCTGCAGCTCCGGGACGTGCCTCAAAAACCGTTTGACGCCATGCATGTACACCACGGGTCGGTCTTCTTCATCTTCCTCGTCGCACAACTCGTACTGTTTGGCAAACGGAATCACACAATCGCATTCGTTCAAGTCCAAATAACGCAGCTCGACGCACCACTCGTTGCGCACGTTCTTGATATGGGTGTAAAAACTAGAAAGGTCTCTGTCGCGATACCTTTTCGAAATCAACGTAGCGTGACCGTCGGGCCACAACGAGGCCATCGCCAATTTGGCGCAAGGACTCAATTCGTTGAAAATCCAATAGTGGGATCCCTTTCCTCCTCTTTCATTGCCATAGCCATCACATGTGCCTTTTCTGCGGCTCACATACGACAGGCAATACATCAAGTGACTACAGTCATCGATGGCGATGCACAATTTGTTTTTTTGCCGTGGACCACTCCTCCTCGGTTCTCTGGCCACCACCGATTTCCATTGATTCTTGAATTCGAATACATCCTCCGGTTTCATGGCCACCATCAAGTGGCGGTGATGAATGCGATCTTCCTCGACGGGCCCTGCCACATGAGTGCCGTCACACAACGTGCCAAAATTTAGAAAATGTACTACCGACCAAGACATCTGGTCGAACCTTTTCCACACGCGTGCTCTCACCATCAAGTGAAAAAAGACATACTCCCCGGAAAGAAATAATCGGAAAATGTTGTATGCGTATGCACCCAATCCACTCTGAGGACTGAATAATACGTGCTGGGAACCCTTCACTCGGCTAAAGAGCTCATCGTCCGGGAAGGGCGCGTAAAACGAATCGCCAAATTCGGGATGACGCGTTCTCCCGTCCATCGATTGCCTGACACCCCGTCGATTGTGAGTGTAACAGGTCTCGCAAAACTCGGGTGGTCGTTTTTCTTCCGGCGGCAACGGAATCGTGCATAGTTTCATTTTTTCAGCTGTTGTCACGTCATCATCCATCTGAGGCACGCGCATCTGAGGCACGCGCATCTCAACGGTGTGAGAATTTAAAAAATTTCGCAAGCATGCCTGACGATGCCGAGACACAAAAGGCAGAGTGCCGACATCGCCTTTCCTCCACCGAACACTGCCATAACAAAATGGACAGGCCGTATCGCAATCTATGCCGTGGACAGTTTTCAAATGACTGGCAAAAGTACCCACGGTCTCGCCGCCACTCGAAGAACAACGTTGACAGTACACTACGTGGTGTTTCTTGGTAGCAAAGAAGTGTTTATAGTTGTCATTGAGGCGTTTTATTTCGCTGGAGGGTATCTCCGCCATCAGAACATTTGAAAGCACAGAGTGGCGAGAGTATATATAGGAGCTATGAAGAAAAAAAAAAAAAAAAAAAAAAAAACTGGGACTAGGGGCCAATGTTTTTTTTTTTTTTTTTTTTTTTTTTTTTTTTTTTTTTTTTTAGACCCATGTGAAAATAAATGTGCCACGAGACTTGTTCTTCTTTGCACGCGAGTATCCAAAGAAATGAAATTCACCCATCTTCGAGTCCAACACTGGCAATTTAAGAATTTCCGAGTCAGGTTTACCAAGACTCACTCGGCCAAACACCTTTTACCGGTTCTAGGCAAACAACTTTGACGATCCGCATGAGACCATTCTCCCAAATCCATCGAAAGTGGCAAATCTCAAAAGTACTGTGAAATCAACAAGTGGCATGCATCCTTCAAACACTTTTTGGGGAGTTTTATCGCAATTACACCGGGTCTCCTCGGGCGGGCCGGACACACGCTGCCAGTGACACGAATATTGGGAAACGAGTTTTTTTTTCCTCGGGCGGTTTGCATCGCTGCCAGTGACACGAATATTGGGGAACGAGGGTTTTTTTTTGCTGGGCGGTTTGCATCGCTACCGGTGACACGAAAAAAAAGTTTTTTTTCACGAAAAATGTGTAATTCACATCGACACACGCTGCCGGTGACACGAATATTGTGGGGGGACAAACAAAAAGTTTTTCGTCGGAAATGGGCGGTTCACATCGAGGAGTCGAGGGAAAATCGATCAAATTTTCATTGGGCCATCGAGAATCGGGGGTGAAATCCAGGTCTAGAGTCATGGTGAAGTGCAAGGGGAGAAATAGGGTGGAGGAATATAAATGTTTTTTAAAGTCAAAAAATTTTTTTTCTTTCGTAAAGAAAGGTTTTTTCTTCGACTGCTCATGGAATGCTCCAAGGGCTATGTTTAAAAAATCCGAGTGAAAAGTCCTCGGCGACCACCACAATCTTGGAGAGGACAAACAAAAAGACGCTGTTGAAAAGCTTTTTGCCAATGAAGCTGTATGCCTTGAACAGCCCCATGGACAGCTTTTAAATCCACATGGCGAGAAATGCATCTTCAATGCCTTTGAAGCTGTTTTTTGAAATCGGAAAGCTTCCTTTGGCAATCTATAAGCTGCCGTTTCATTTCCTCCACACGCTGGTCCCCACGGGTATCTGTTTCCGAGAGTCGTTTCAATTCTTGGCTAATTTCGTAGACACGGATCTCGAGAGCAGTCACTTTTTGCCACACATCCATATTAATTGAATCCAATAGCAGGAAAGACACGGAACCAGCTGCAGGTGACGCGGTTCAATCGAATCAATTGAAGAGCTTCCTACGATGAAACGCTGTGGAACGTTTTAACAAAAGACTCTGGGAAATGACAAACTTGACTAGCCACGCAAACACAAGACTACCAGCTGTGAGCAGTGATGCTCTATATATACTCAGCAAGAAAAAAAAAAAAAAAAAAAAAATTTTTTTTTTTCTTTTTTTTTTTTTTTTTTTTCTTGGCCTACTATATATAGTCTGGTAGCTGACAAGACTCTCCTCCGTACGCTGTTAAGAAATTCTTTGTTTGACTCTGGATCCTGTCCTAATTATGATATCGGTACGGGACAAAAAGATTCCTGCCGTACTCGTCGAGACGATTCTCTGGATTGGTCGCATGAATACCCTGGCGCAATTTCAAAAGGTAAGAAATTCTTTGTTTGACTCTGGTTCCTGTCCTAATTATGATATCGGTACGGGACAAAAAGATTCTTGTAGCACTCGCCGAGACGAATCTCTGGATGGGTGACACGACCATCTTGGTGAAATTTGAAAAAGTGGTACAATGGTTTTCAGGCTCTGGTTCCTGTCCTAATTATGATATCGGTACGGGACAAAAAGATTCTTGTAGCACTCGCCGAGACGAATCTTTTGAGGGGTCACTCGACGGGCCTAAACCAATTTAAAGTCGTGTACCAGGGTCGGTACATGACCCCCCATAGCCAAAATATCAAAGCTCTGGAAGCATTTCTTCATGTTTTAATATTCATTGGTCACACAGGGGATGTTTATAGCCATGTACCACCCTTGGTACATGTGAATTTTATCGATGGGACCCCCCAGGTCGACCATCCCGAGACTATGGTGGCGAGTAGATGTGACATCCTGGCCGAGACGAGTAAAAAGATGTATTACTTACCCATTTGCCGAGTAGATAGACATTCTTTCGATGGGGATCCCCAGGTCGACCCACTAGGGTGGGCGGGTAGTCGATAGATGTCATCTCCATGCCGAGACGAGTAGAACGATAGGTCACACTCCTATATTCCAGCAATCTTGTAGATGAGAACCCCAGGTCGACCCACTAGGGAGGGTGTCCGTGTAGATGAGACCTCCACGTCAACCCACTAAGGTGGGGGGGGAAAGTCTTCTTCGGTCTTCCTTCTTCTTTCTTCTTTGGGAAGTCCTCCCGCTTCGAGCCCGAAGGCCCAAGTGAGCTCTCGCCGAAAATGCTGCTCCTTATATACTATTTTATCCCAACCACGTGACTAACACGTCACATTCGTCAGTTTTAGTTCGCAAAAATGCTAAACTTGTGCTGAAATTGACAGGGTAATTTGCTCACAACTCGTCGACAAATTCTCGTAGCGCAACGGTCGAGGTATTTTTAGAAAGGTCTCTTCAAGACGCATCCGGACGTGGGTGACATGATCCGATCGAATCGAAAATGTCGACGAGAGAGAACGTTAAATGTCGAATCGATAGAGGGTGATGTGCCGAAAACCTAATGAAGGAATCATTGCATCTGGACAAATGAGACATGTACAGATAGGTCTTGCCAAGACGCATATTGACGCATGCCTTTCGACTCGCAGCGTTTAAAAATTAAATCAAAAATAATTTAAAAACGCTTCGACTCTAATCCGTTTTTTCCTCATAATTCGTGACCAATTGACCGCATCTACCCATGGAACCGTCAGTGTTCCCGAGCTCGTCGAGACAAAAAAAAAAAAAAAAAAAAAAAAAAAAAAATTTTTTTTTTTTTTTTCTAGTTACTATATATATAGGCTTCTCGTTCTGGGCTACATTCTTGTTTACTTGTCCATGCGCTGTTGTACAGGTCTTCCAGTCTGGAAGGAAATAAAGGATTGAACTTGCGGCTGTGGGTGTGACTGGATATTGGCTGCTGTGGGTGTGACTGGAATGTATTCTGGTGAAAAAAAAAACGTTTGTTCTTTTTGTTCAAAATCATTTTCAACGAAATATACTTTAGACAAACATGTCATAAGAATACACACTGATATAAGAATTTACAAATGTGACATGTGTAAGAAAATGTTCGTGACCAAGCGTGAACTAAAAATTCACAGTCTAGCATGTCTTGAGAAAATTCCAAACCATCAAAACAAAAAGATGTTCAAGTGTAATGATTGTAGTTCCTCTTTTACCATTAAAGGTACTCTAAAACGACACAATTTAACAATACACAGAGAAGAAAGACCTCATGTCTGTTGTTTTTGTTCATCTTCGTTTAAACGAAAAGAACATTTAGATAGACATATAAAAGTTGTGCACGCTAAAATTAAACCTTATGTATGTGACATTTGCAAGCGATCTTTTGGAGAGAAAACCAAACTGAGAATTCATTCTATTCTAAATAAAAATTGCATTGTTAAAACAGATCACAAAATCGTAGAATCCGGAAAAAATATGCAAACTACAAGTGCAACCGCCGGACACATGACACTGGAAGAAGAGATCCGTATCTACGAAATTAGCCAAGACTTGAAACGACTCTCGGAAACAGATAGCCGTGGGGACCAGCTTTTGGAAGAAATGAAACGGCAGCTTATAGATTGCCAAAGGAAGCTTTCCGATTTCAAACAACAGCTGCAAAGGCCTGCTGCGTGAAGATGCATTTCTCGCCATGGGGCTGTTCGGCATTATTGGCAAAAAGCTTTCAACAGCGTCATTTTGTTTGTCCTCTCCAAGATTGTGGTGGTCTCCGAGGACTCGGGTTTTTGAAACATAGCCCTTGGAGCATTCCATGAGCCAACAGACGATATGTATCCAGCCAGCAAGCTGAGAGAGAAGCCTATATATATAGTAACTAGAAAAAAAAAAAAAAAAAATTTTTTTTTTTTTTTTTTTTTTTTTGTTGACTAGTATATATAGGCTGGTGGCTGGCAGGTCTCTTTACTGTTGTAGCACAAGTCGACTCGTCACATTTTGAATTGTTCCTTTTCCATCAATGCCAGAAAAGAAAAACAGATTACTAGCTATTTGCAACTTTGGTTTACCCATTTACTTGTGGAGCTGACATAATCAAGAGTCATAAAAAAAGATTAAGGCCACTTTTCACTTTTTGTCATTTACGTGTCGTATGGGTTTGCATGACTCGTCCAAGAGATGCAGCTGGAAAAGGACTTTCCAAGCATATATCGCATGTCGGGATACGAGATTCGCACTGCGTGTCACGAGCCAAAACATTAATTTCAAAGAATGGGAACCAAGGAATATCTCGATGCGTTTCATTCAAAGGTGGTCACGTCGCATATGTAAAGATGCGTCTCTACAAGCTCGGGAACACTGACGGTTCCATGGGTAGATGCGGCCAATTGGTCACGAGTTATGAGGGAAAAACGGATTAGAGTCGAAGCGTTTTTAAATTATTTTTGATTTAATTTTTAAGCGCTGCGAGTCGAAAGGCATGCGTAAATATGCTTCTTGGTAAGACCTATCTGGACTTATATCGCATGTCGGGATACGAGATTCTCCCTGCGTGTCACAAACCAAAACGTTAATTTCAAAGAATGGAAACCAAGGAATATCTCGATGCGTTTCAATGGCAAGGTAGTCATGTCGCATATGTAAAGATGCGTCTCGACGAGCTCGGGAACACTGACGGTTCCATGGGTAGATGCGGTCAATTGGTCACGAATTATGAGGAAAAAACGGATTAGAGTCGAAGCGTTTTTAAATTATTTTTGATTTAATTTTTAAACGCTGCGAGTCGAAAGGCATGCGTCAATATGCGTCTTGGCAAGACCTATCTGTACATGTCTCATTTGTCCAGATGCAATGATTCCTTCATTAGGTTTTCGGCACATCACCCTCTATCGATTCGACATTTAACGTTCTCTCTCGTCGACATTTTCGATTCGATCGGATCATGTCACCCACGTCCGGATGCGTCTTGAAGAGACCTTTCTAAAAATACCTCGACCGTTGCGCTACGAGAATTTGTCGACGAGTTGTGAGCAAATTACCCTGTCAATTTCAGCACAAGTTTAGCATTTTTGCGAACTAAAACTGACGAATGTGACGTGTTAGTCACGTGGTTGGGATAAAATAGTATATAAGGAGCAGCATTTTCGGCGAGAGCTCACTTGGGCCTTCGGGCTCGAAGCGGGAGGACTTCCCAAAGAAGAAAGAAGAAGGAAGACCGAAGAAGACTTTCCCCCCCCACCTTAGTGGGTTGACGTGGAGGTCTCATCTACACGGACACCCTCCCTAGTGGGTCGACCTGGGGTTCTCATCTACAAGATTGCTGGAATATAGGAGTGTGACCTATCGTTCTACTCGTCTCGGCATGGAGATGACATCTATCGACTACCCGCCCACCCTAGTGGGTCGACCTGGGGATCCCCATCGAAAGAATGTCTATCTACTCGGCAAATGGGTAAGTAATACATCTTTTTACTCGTCTCGGCCAGGATGTCACATCTACTCGCCACCATAGTCTCGGGATGGTCGACCTGGGGGGTCCCATCGATAAAATTCACATGTACCAAGGGTGGTACATGGCTATAAACATCCCCTGTGTGACCAATGAATATTAAAACATGAAGAAATGCTTCCAGAGCTTTGATATTTTGGCTATGGGGGGTCATGTACCGACCCTGGTACACGACTTTAAATTGGTTTAGGCCCGTCGAGTGACCCCTCAAAAGATTCGTCTCGGCGAGTGCTACAAGAATCTTTTTGTCCCGTACCGATATCATAATTAGGACAGGAACCAGAGCCTGAAAACCATTGTACCACTTTTTCAAATTTCACCAAGATGGTCGTGTCACCCATCCAGAGATTCGTCTCGGCGAGTGCTACAAGAATCTTTTTGTCCCGTACCGATATCATAATTAGGACAGGAACCAGAGTCAAACAAAGAATTTCTTACCTTTTGAAATTGCGCCAGGGTATTCATGCGACCAATCCAGAGAATCGTCTCGACGAGTACGGCAGGAATCTTTTTGTCCCGTACCGATATCATAATTAGGACAGGATCCAGAGTCAAACAAAGAATTTCTTAACAGCGTACGGAGGAGAGTCTTGTCAGCTACCAGACTATATATAGTAGGCCAAGAAAAAAAAAAAAAAAAAAAAAAAAAAAAAAAAATTTTTTTTTTTTTTTTTTTTTCTTGCTGAGTATATATAGAGCATCACTGCTCACAGCTGGTAGTCTTGTGTTTGCGTGGCTAGTCAAGTTTGTCATTTCCCAGAGTCTTTTGTTAAAACGTTCCACAGCGTTTCATCGTAGGAAGCTCTTCAATTGATTCGATTGAACCGCGTCACCTGCAGCTGGTTCCGTGTCTTTCCTGCTATTGGATTCAATTAATATGGATGTGTGGCAAAAAGTGACTGCTCTCGAGATCCGTGTCTACGAAATTAGCCAAGAATTGAAACGACTCTCGGAAACAGATACCCGTGGGGACCAGCGTGTGGAGGAAATGAAACGGCAGCTTATAGATTGCCAAAGGAAGCTTTCCGATTTCAAAAAACAGCTTCAAAGGCATTGAAGATGCATTTCTCGCCATGTGGATTTAAAAGCTGTCCATGGGGCTGTTCAAGGCATACAGCTTCATTGGCAAAAAGCTTTTCAACAGCGTCTTTTTGTTTGTCCTCTCCAAGATTGTGGTGGTCGCCGAGGACTTTTCACTCGGATTTTTTAAACATAGCCCTTGGAGCATTCCATGAGCAGTCGAAGAAAAAACCTTTCTTTACGAAAGAAAAAAAATTTTTTGACTTTAAAAAACATTTATATTCCTCCACCCTATTTCTCCCCTTGCACTTCACCATGACTCTAGACCTGGATTTCACCCCCGATTCTCGATGGCCCAATGAAAATTTGATCGATTTTCCCTCGACTCCTCGATGTGAACCGCCCATTTCCGACGAAAAACTTTTTGTTTGTCCCCCCACAATATTCGTGTCACCGGCAGCGTGTGTCGATGTGAATTACACATTTTTCGTGAAAAAAAACTTTTTTTTCGTGTCACCGGTAGCGATGCAAACCGCCCAGCAAAAAAAAACCCTCGTTCCCCAATATTCGTGTCACTGGCAGCGATGCAAACCGCCCGAGGAAAAAAAACTCGTTTCCCAATATTCGTGTCACTGGCAGCGTGTGTCCGGCCCGCCCGAGGAGACCCGGTGTAATTGCGATAAAACTCTCCCCAAAAAGTGTTTGAAGGATGCATGCCACTTGTTGATTTCACAGTACTTTTGAGATTTGCCACTTTCGATGGATTTGGGAGAATGGTCTCATGCGGATCGTCAAAGTTGTTTGCCTAGAACCGGTAAAAGGTGTTTGGCCGAGTGAGTCTTGGTAAACCTGACTCGGAAATTCTTAAATTGCCAGTGTTGGACTCGAAGATGGGTGAATTTCATTTCTTTGGATACTCGCGTGCAAAGAAGAACAAGTCTCGTGGCACATTTATTTTCACATGGGTCTAAAAAAAAAAAAAAAAAAAAAAAAAAAAAAAAAAACATTGGCCCCTAGTCCCAGTTTTTTTTTTTTTTTTTTTTTTCTTCATAGCTCCTATATATACTCTCGCCACTCTGTGCTTTCAAATGTTCTGATGGCGGAGATACCCTCCAGCGAAATAAAACGCCTCAATGACAACTATAAACACTTCTTTGCTACCAAGAAACACCACGTAGTGTACTGTCAACGTTGTTCTTCGAGTGGCGGCGAGACCGTGGGTACTTTTGCCAGTCATTTGAAAACTGTCCACGGCATAGATTGCGATACGGCCTGTCCATTTTGTTATGGCAGTGTTCGGTGGAGGAAAGGCGATGTCGGCACTCTGCCTTTTGTGTCTCGGCATCGTCAGGCATGCTTGCGAAATTTTTTAAATTCTCACACCGTTGAGATGCGCGTGCCTCAGATGCACGTGCCTCAGATGGATGATGACGTGACAACAGCTGAAAAAATGAAACTATGCACGATTCCGTTGCCGCCGGAAGAAAAACGACCACCCGAGTTTTGCGAGACCTGTTACACTCACAATCGACGGGGTGTCAGGCAATCGATGGACGGGAGAACGCGTCATCCCGAATTTGGCGATTCGTTTTACGCGCCCTTCCCGGACGATGAGCTCTTTAGCCGAGTGAAGGGTTCCCAGCACGTATTATTCAGTCCTCAGAGTGGATTGGGTGCATACGCATACAACATTTTCCGATTATTTCTTTCCGGGGAGTATGTCTTTTTTCACTTGATGGTGAGAGCACGCGTGTGGAAAAGGTTCGACCAGATGTCTTGGTCGGTAGTACATTTTCTAAATTTTGGCACGTTGTGTGACGGCACTCATGTGGCAGGGCCCGTCGAGGAAGATCGCATTCATCACCGCCACTTGATGGTGGCCATGAAACCGGAGGATGTATTCGAATTCAAGAATCAATGGAAATCGGTGGTGGCCAGAGAACCGAGGAGGAGTGGTCCACGGCAAAAAAACAAATTGTGCATCGCCATCGATGACTGTAGTCACTTGATGTATTGCCTGTCGTATGTGAGCCGCAGAAAAGGCACATGTGATGGCTATGGCAATGAAAGAGGAGGAAAGGGATCCCACTATTGGATTTTCAACGAATTGAGTCCTTGCGCCAAATTGGCGATGGCCTCGTTGTGGCCCGACGGTCACGCTACGTTGATTTCGAAAAGGTATCGCGACAGAGACCTTTCTAGTTTTTACACCCATATCAAGAACGTGCGCAACGAGTGGTGCGTCGAGCTGCGTTATTTGGACTTGAACGAATGCGATTGTGTGATTCCGTTTGCCAAACAGTACGAGTTGTGCGACGAGGAAGATGAAGAAGACCGACCCGTGGTGTACATGCATGGCGTCAAACGGTTTTTGAGGCACGTCCCGGAGCTGCAGAGTCTCAAGTATCACGACTGGTTGCGGCATCAAAGGCGAACGGGCAATATTTTTTGGAAATGCGTGTTTGACAGCTATTACGTGTTGGGCCATCAACAGACACGATGTATGAACGTTATAACCAAGGTAGTGGACAGTTTGAATGCCGCTCACCAACAGGAAAAGATTCAAATGACGAGCCACATGAAAGAGTTCGAGAGGAAAGTTATGGAACATGCGGAAAACAGTGAATATTGGAAGAATATAGGGTTGCGAGAGTCTGAATCAAACGTACAGCTTAAGGCCGAGTTGAAACAGTGTAAAAAGGATCTGCGAGAAATGCATATGGAGAATCAAAAGCGTTTACGACGAACCGAAGAAATGTTGGAGAAAGTGCGGGAACAGTGGCAAAAGGAAAAGGATCAATGGCAAAAAGACAAAGAGCATCAATGGCAAAGAGAAAGAGAGCAGTGGCAAAAAGAAAAGAATCAATTGCGAGAAGAAATAGCTGAATTGCAGAAAACACTAGCAAATGTGTTATGCCACATCCTCCAGTACCTGTATAGCAGCCGGCCCACAGATGGTTTTTCAAGAGAATAAAATAGCAGCAAGGGTTAAGAAAAAAAAAAAAAAAAATTTTTTTTTTTTTTTTTTTCTTAACCCTTATATATAGGCTCATGTCTTGCAGGTCTTGTTCACTCTGCTGTTGTGTTCACATACTTCTTTTCCATTACTGACTGAAACGAAACAATTTGTTGGTGGTTAGAAATTTGCTCACCAAGTTACAGGACACTGGAAACAATTTGCTACAAGTCTTGTACTATTTGTTTTATTCAGAAAGCCAAGTTTGAACAGATTTATCTTGTCAAAGAAAACCTCACCGGGTGGAAACAATTTGCTACAAGTCTTGTACTGCTTGTATTATTCAGAGAGCCAAGTTTGAACAAATTCGTCTCTGCCAAGAAAACTTTTTCAAGAAAACTTTATCGGGGGAACGAGGGAAACTTGTACTGCTTGTTAATTCGGAAAAGCCAAGATTGATCCCAGAAACTTTTTGTTTTTCCAGTCCAGAAAAGGGTAAGTTTATTTTTCATCCACTACCAAAGTATACAAAACTCTTATTCAACGTTGGCTAAATATTGAAACCAAAAAAATATCGACAAAGTATGCCATCTTTCTCATTGGGAAGATGGCATACTTTGTCGATATTTTTTTGGTTTTATTAAAAAATACAACACAAGAAATACAACACACGTTTATTACAAATATTTTTTTTACAAGTTATTTACATAATTTATTCGTCCCAGTAGGGCTCGAGTCCAAATTTTGTGTTCAAGGAACGGGCAGCTCTTTTACTCAAGTCCAATGGCATGATGTCCTGTCCGAGCTGCCCGTCTACAAGGGTGACGTTGGACATCAAGCCCAACAGCAAATTGTGTGTGGCCGAGTCCAGGCAGACGATGCGGGGTTCGTGCCATGCCTCCCGTAGATAGTCTTGGGTGAATTTTCCACCCAAGTAAGTTGACAGGTGGTCGACGTGGCACGTCAGATGATGGGTGGTAGGCGGCAGTCTTTGATGGGATCCGCTGAAGAGATGAGGCGACATTTTCAAGTTTCTCCGCACGTCTGCGTAGGTCATCTGCAGCGTGTCCAAGTCCGCTTCCAACAAGATTGATTTGTCAGGATTTCTGGTACTTGTGAAAAATACCCGGAGCGGAACGAGGACTCCCTGCAGGAACATGAACTCGGCAACTGCGACGAAATCAAACATGGTGTATGGGCAGAAAGAGAGCGAAAGACTCGTGTGTGTCTTTTACAATGAGACTGAGAGCAAATAATGAGGCTTGACGAACACTCTCCTTTTATACTCTTCCAGAAACGCATGCAGCGCCCTCTATCGCCCATTGGAAGCACTTGATAGTTTTAGTCAAAATAACAAAGATTAACAGCTAGTTTCAAGATGGGCCTAAACAGAATCTTGCAAACTCAATCTTGAAATAAGGGCTTTTTTTTTCGGCAGCGTGTGAATCAGAAATTTTTAAGTTTTGCTTCAGTCTTGTAAAAAAAAAGCCAATCATTGGCACTTGTGTGACTCCAAGGAATTATGCTTCAACCCTGAAGATGTAGAGCAATTTCATTTTTTCACCCGTAGCCTATAACAAGAGGCTCCATGAATGAATGCTGGCAAACACAAAATGAAAAAGATAGAAACGTATTGCAAGACTTGAGTCCTGACGATTGTATCCAATACCGGAAAAGAAAACATTGGATCAAGTGGACAAGTGCTATCAATATGAAAGGCAAGAAAGTTATATAGAGTATAGAAAAAAAAAAAAAAATTTTTTTTTTTTTTTTTTTCATAGATCCTATATATACTCTTGACTCCCCAACCTCTCTGTCTCTTCTTGTGGTTACCAGCTTCATGTGGTTTCAACTTTCCCGAGTATTCCTCCATGGTAGTATTGATAGGAGCTGATGGTCGAGTCCAACTGGAGAGTTTGGGATATTGCCACGAAAAGCATTTCCCACTTCGTTAAGAGGTACGCTTAGACGCCTTTTTCAACTGATTCGAGTGAACCAAGCCAGCGTTGGCATGCATTTGGATAAAGAAGGCTTTGACCAGAGTGCGAGATACCTTTTTTTGCAAGTTTGGTACAGTCTAGCGGCTAATCATCTCCAATGACGGAACAGTTCCTGGTTTTCCGAATGGATAGATTGTCAGTAAGCTCGCAGTCTAATTTTTTTTAAAACACTTGTAGAGAACCAAATATATTCGAGTCAACGTTGGCTACACATGAAACTCAAAAAAATTGAGAAGTGGGACCCATTTAATGGATCCCACTTCTCAATTTTTTTGAGTTTCATGAGAGAGCATGAAACTTACTCGTCCAAGATGACAACATCATCGTCGTCGTCCAATTCCAATCTTTCTCTGTCCGAAAAAGTTCATCTTCCAACTGCTGCAAGACATTTCGTCCCAGCTCCGACGGATTATAAGACCCGGAGAAATCGATCCGGGATGGACGGATGAATCCCAGATCAAACTCTTTCGGCAATGCGTTGATCAAGGCGTAAAATGTCGCCGTGTCCACGCATGCCACGGGTTTGTTGTAATCGGCGATGATTCGGGCAGCCAGCGGTAAAAATTGATCAATGTCCCTGATGGTGTAGACGAGGGCATCTCGTGGAATGGAATTGTCCGGATACGAAAAACTATTTGCAGTCCACGGGCTGTTGTAGTCCCGTTGGATGTCGTTGAATTGAAATTGCAGCAAGTCTTCATCGGATTTGATGACGATGGGCGGTCCATGCATGCGGGTTAGATACAAACGAAACATTTTGAATGTTCCGTGATGGCAGATGAAATGAGACGTGGCTACGACAGTATACTCCATGGTGAAATGAAGCGAAAAAGTTTTCCGGGGTGCCTTTTTATATGCGATGCTTATCAAAAGACACGTGACGCTTATCAGATGACACGTGATCCTTATGACGTGACTTGCCAGATGATGCATAACCAAGATTCGGTTCAGAGTGTGTGAAGACTTTCAAGTTTGAGAATGCAACCTGGTGAATTACTTTTGCCAAATGATTTTCTACAAGACACCAACATTACAAATCAAAGAACTATAACTACCAGGTTTCCAAGGTTGTATGAGGTGGATATCTTGCGCTATAAACACAAAATGAAATAGTAAGGAAACTAGCAGCACAAGTCAAAAGGACAAGAGTCTACAAGAGGAGATTAAAAAAAAAAAAAAAAATTTTTTTTTTTTTTTTTCTTGTATACTATATAAGCTCTGACTCTTTACTCCTGACTATACCTCCTCTGGATGTGTGCTTGCGAGTTCATCATGAACAAGTTACATTCTTGTAGAGTTCGTCAGTGCGGATTCAAGTTTAAAGAATGTCTTTTTTCGAGAAATGTCCAGCGAAAGAGTTTTTTCCGTGTCACTTGTCCCGTGTGTCATTGGGACATGTCCTTAAAGTTTTACCTCCAACATCATTTACGTACGATTCATGGAATAGACACTGACTCGTATTGCCCGTTTTGCTTCGGTTCCTCCGAGATTGACTTTAATCATCTCAGCGAGTGTTTTATAAAAACGTTTCCATACTTGTTCATCGGTAAGGTTCGTCCACCGAGAATTTATCATATCAACAAGATCAAACACTGATAACACCCAGCCAATCAAATCAGTCCATCTGATAAGCCCTCCCCCCGAATCGTATAAATAGTTGCTCTCGGGATCTACTCACATCATTTCTTTCTGTCACTATGGAAGCTCACGGTCAGTACTTGCAGCAGGCGATTCGCAGATTTCCCCATGAAGCGGAATACCTCTCTCGAGCTTCGGACGTCTTGTGGGTCGCGGAAGGAACATTTCCGGACATTCAAGTGTTGGAAGAGGCGAGAATCTTGGAAACTCTCCTCAACCGAGACGAGTTTCCTGCCCGTCCCTTCATGTATTTGCTGGCTTACTACCCTTTCGACATGGACGTGTTTTTCGATGCGGGTCGAGTCGAGACGGCAGCCCGCCAGTACGCAAACAGACGTTTCCCCGTGCTCGCATGGATATGGGAGGAATACATCCTGGACTTTATTTACCAATACCTCGTGCAACTCTTGCCAGAGACTCGCTTGAGCAACGAGTCCATCTTCAAACTCGGAAACACGCTCTGGAATGCTCTGATGAGGCACACTTGGCCCAATCGGTATTTCCAGTCGACTGTGACCTGCCCCGTTTGTTTCGAGCCGACCATTTCTCTGCAAGTTCGCTTGACGACCTGCCGCCACGTCTTTTGCGAAGACTGCATCTTTAAATGGTTGGAAACTAGAAACTCTTGTCCAATGTGCCGAGCCGTCATCTTTTGGAATTATTAATAATAGCCATGGGGGCCCAAAAAAAATCCTCGAGGGACGATTGCAAAACAAATGCAATCGTCCCTCGAGGATTTTTTTTGGAAACGACTTTTCACCAACGTTGGCGTAAAACTATTTTGAAATTTTCACCCAGAGACTATGACAAGTGTACCGATAAAGTTTTTTACCGATGCATTTCCCCCGAGAATGGTTATAAACATTACCGGCAACTTGTAGAACAGAATAGAATTCCTTTTACAGTTTGTTTGTCCAAGATTGGTGAAAAACAATACACTAGCGAAAGGATATTCAACAGAGTCTCGAGAAGATGCAAAAGTCTTGCAATATGTGTTTGCCCACGATTGGATGAAAGCGAAAGGATATCTACGCTATGAACACAAAATGAAAAAATAGAAACTAGCTGCACAAGTCAAAGAGGCAAAAGTCTACACGAAAAAAAAAAAAAAAAAAAAAAATTTTTTTTTTTTTTTCTTAGTCCTATATAAGCTCATCACCACACTCTCTGCTACATCAGTTGTGCTTTCTCTGATAGTTTACAACGTTGATGCGACGCCTACTCTTTTACAACGTATCATTTCAAGATTGACTTTTCGTACTTTCAGTTTTGCTTACTTTGACTTCCCAGATTTTGGAGCTGATTAGATAAATGACGTCACAGGACCAGCAGTATATATAGAGGAGGGTCTGCCCCATCTCCACTTCATTCTGCAAACATGTCTTCTCGTTCAAACTGCATCTTTCCTCGACCCGTCGACAATGTGGCAGCTTTGGACTCTTCCAAGGATTATTGGTTAGCCCATCTCCTACAAGTCATGGCCTACGTGTCACACATTACCGGCGAAGGAGATCGCATCTACCACAAGCCCTTGGACCCAAACACTTTCGTCAAAGGCAAAGGACTCGAACATCTCAAGTTTTGTCTTCATGCCGTCCTCGGAGAAGTGCCGTTCGACTCGCGACAACTCGACCGCGCTTGGGATGCCATCGGCCGTCGTCTCAGAAGAGATCCGTCTCGGAGTTTGAGCAACTCCAACGTCTGTTTGCTGTTCAAGCTCCACAACATGTTCCTGGTCAAGAAGGGGTTCACTTTCGGCAATTGGTTGGTGGCCGAGGACGAGCAGCACGTCATCCAGACGTCCAATGCGGCCATGCTCTGCTTCGCGCTGCCCAAGAATTCCACGATCCCAGCCCAGGAACGAATGAGGCGACATTTGCCGGAGAATTATCAACTGTTTTACGACCGATACGTTCTCCCGCCACACGGCACCTACCTCGTTCCAAAAAACACCCGATACGTGTTGGTGGCCGTCCAAAAGACCATCTTTGCTTTGGACGTCCTCTCTTCAAACTATCTTTTTCAAGGAGCCACTCCATTCGATGCCTGCAGACGATATTGTACGCAGCAGGCGGAATACAACGTGCCACCTCCGACACCCTGCCGCGAATCTGAAGAACCGACGATGCCGCCACCACCCTCGACGATGATGCCGCCGCCGCCGCCCTGCCCACCAAAGAAACGTAAATCATCTTGGGGAAATTATAAAATTCCCAAAAAGAATTGTTCTCCAGCCTCAGAACCTACTCCAGTCGTCCCAGAATCCACTCTTCCAACACAGCCTGAAATCGTGCCGCTGCCAGAAAAAGCCTCGCATGTGTCCGAAATGGATTTCAATAGCCTGGAAATTCTCAAAAAGAATTGTCAACCCGTCCCAGAACCCACACAGCCTGAAATCGTGCAGCTGCCAGAAAAAGCCTTGCAAGTGCCAGAAATGGATTTCAATAGCTTGGAAATGGTAGAAGAACCATCGGGAAAAAGTGTGGCAGACTTTGTCGACAACTTTTTTTCAAACATATCTTTTGGCGACGATCCATTTCAAAAATCCACTCTCCCAGATCTGGACTTGTCCTTTTTAAATCAACCATCCAATTTCATTTTAAATCCGGCTTCTAGCAAAACAATATTTGGAAACCCAAAAGACTTTCCACCTGTTCAAATTTTTTATGAAGAGCCAGAACAAGAGGCTCCTGTAAATTATTCACTGAAATAAATGTTCGCATAGTGTTTTGATTGAAACACCCTTAAATATGGGGCCAAAGGATGCATTTGATGCATCCTTTGGCCCCATATTTTTGGTAAAGTGTAAATGCCAACGTTGGTAGGTGCAGAGAAACAAGGAGACGGACTTAACAAAAAAAACTCTTGAAACGCATGTACCACGAGATTGGTCATCAAAGTCTTGGATGGGGAACTTTTTAACCGAGAGGATTCCATCAGAACCTTTTTCCATCAGAGCATGATTCAAGTTTGGTAACCAGAGTTATGGAAAGTGCCACCAGACAATTGATACCAAGACTAAAAGAACCATGGAGTAAAAGAAGTAGTGAAAAAAAAAAAAAAAATTTTTTTTTTTTTTTTTCTAGTGTGTATATAAGCCAGGCACACTCTTCATGCCACAAGAGTTTACTAGAGTCTTATACATTGAGATTCTGTTTTTTTGAAATTTCCTTCGTTGTTATATTCGTCGTCAAAAAGATGTCGGCGGTCGACTACGTTGCAACTTGTTCGTTTATGTGGATCAACAAAAAGTGTCTGCCGTCCAAGATTGCTTTCGTGTCCGTCCACGAGCCTTCGGTTGTGTTTACCGTGGAACCAGACCCTACAACCTGTTACTTTTCCATGCAAAATGTTTTATTGAACATGTCTTTGCCTGCCAACCCATTCGTCGACGTGAAAGAGAAACAACCGGGCGAAGCTTTCGTCGTTCCGGTGTGGGACATGGAACGATACATCGGAGAGTTTCACACCAAGTATTTGGAATGTCAAGATATTTGGGTAGAGGGCATCGTTGGATGTATGGACATTGCCACGTACAACTACCTGTTTCCTTTGCTTCCACTGGGCACTGTCCAATATCTGGGTGCCACTAACGTGTCAGCCACCCTAGAAGCACAACATGCAGCCCAAGTCTTGTCAAACAACAACCCTGGATGCTATGAAGTGTGTGAGGATGAATAGAGACAACCAGCAAGAGGACTTATAGTTTGCAAGGTATACCACGGGACTTGTAAAATAGAAGTGAGGGAAAAAAAAAAAAAAAAAAATTTTTTTTTTTTTTTTCCTTGATGGGTATATATACAGCCTCACCACCATTTGCTTTCATTAGGTATTTGGTAAAGCCTATTGCCAAGTGACTTTGGAAAAACTCTTCTGCCTTTTCAATCATGGATACTCCGCTACGTTATTCGCCAATAAGCTCTGCTTCATCGAGTGCATCATCATCACCGAGTCGTACTCCATCTCCACCACGTCTCTCGAGTTTGATAACATTTCCACCAGCTCCACTTTCCCCGTTCCCTCCGTCTCCTGTGCCGCCTCATCGTTCATCATTGCAAGATCCAACGTCTCCCATGCCTCCTCGTAGACAGTCTCCATCTCCCAAGCGAGACCCGATGCAAGATCCTCGTACACAGTCTCCTAGGCAAAACTCATCCCATCGGCGTACATGGTGGAGAACCGAACGTGCAGATTCTCCCCAGCCTCCTAGAAAAAGTACCCAGCCACCTAGAAAAAATTCCCCGCCTCCCAGAAACTGTTCAACGTCTCCCAAAAACCATTCTTCAGATGGCCGGGCAAAGTGGTTTCCCCGACCTAGCCGTCGTCAACCGTTTGTACGTTCCCACGTGCATGGTGGGGTACGTGCAGTGATATGTATCACGCCCAGTGGATTTACGCTCACCAACGGATGTCTCTCCCGTACTTTGGACGATGGCAGATGGAGCGTCGTGACGAATGCAGTGTCTACAAGTATTCGAACCATGAAGGTTGGGGAATTGATTCACACGGACCGTGCGACCTATTATCGTCTTCGACAAATGAGAGACACTCTGCCTTCAAAGGTGAAATTTTTCAAGTTGGACAAAACTTTTGACAAACATTGTAATCTGTGTAAATCGGACCGTTGTCATCGCCATTGGGCTGTTCAAGGCATCTCTCGAGTGTTGTGTACGCCCGTCGAAGCCATTCCTCATCGCTAAATCATTTTTTGAAATAAACAACTTTTCATGTATGTCGTTTTGTGTTTTTGAAAAAAAATTGCAGTGGTTACGGTACTCGGACATTTTTTCGAGCGACTGCATGGGGCCTATGGCAGGTACTGTGAAACCAGCCACTTGTTGATTTCACAGTACTTTTGAGACTTGGCACGTTCGATAGATTTGGGGAAACTGGTTGCAGAGTCTCAGGCGGATCGTAGAGTCTCATCGGTCTCTCTCGGATCGACTCTTGTCAAAGTTGTTTGCCCAGAACCGGTAAAAGGTGTTTGGCCGAGTGAGTCTTGGAAACCGCTGACTTGGAAATTTTTAAATGGCCAGTGTTGGACTCGAAGACATTGTTGGGTGAATTGCATTTCTTTGGATACTCGTGTGCAAAGAAGAACGATTCAAAGAAGAACAAACATTTATTTAACTAGCTGGCAGCGTGACTATAGCATCAAGTAAAGTTCACGAGTCTGAAAGACACGACAAGAATGATTATAGAAGAAAAAAAAAAAAAAAAAAAAAAAAAAAACCGACCGATTTTTTTTTTTTTTCCTTGCTGAGTATATATAGAGCATCACTGCTCACAGTTTTTCATCTTGTGCTTGCGTACAAGCTTGTGGTGCCTCTACAGTTTGCCATTAAAAATTTCCTAGTCTTTTTGTTAAAAGGTCCCACAGCGTTTCATCGGAAACTCTTGAATTGAATCGTGTACAGATTGAATCGAGTCGCCTTGTCCCAGAAGGCTGGTTACGGAGGAACGTGTCTCCTTGTTTGTTCAGAAAGCATTCCCGATTCAACCATGTGTGGCAAAAAGTGACTTTTCTCGAGGTCCGTATCCACAAAGACTTGAAACGACTCTCGAAAAACCGATACCCGTGGAGGAAAATGAAACGGCAGCTGATACATCGCCAAAGGAAGAATTTTAAAGAAAAACTGCAAAGAAGTGCTGCGCGACAACGCGTTTCAAAGCTTTCGCCATGTGTCCCATGGAAGCTGGAACCTCCCCCCTTCTGCATGGCAAACTTTTTTCCTGGAGAAATAAAAGAAAAAAAATTTCCAACGCTCCTAACACACGATGTAACAGTTACGTAACACTTGACGTGACATGGGTATAGACCCTCCCGTGGCCTGTCCATCGGGTGCCCAGGTGCATGGACCGGGGTGCAATGCTTCATAGATCGGTTGCACAGATGGCATGTGGGCTGTGAAAAGGGTCCGGAGGTGTGTGACGCGTCTCCCATAGACGTGTTTGAAATGCTGGTAAAAAAAGAGTCTCCTGGGAAGTGTGTGGATCGCCAGTCCGGACGATGAATTCGAGTCTCCTCTACGGTCGGTACAGGACCCTGATCTGTCGCAAGAAAGATCGTCGGGTGACGTGTCCTTTTTCGTGCAGTGTCGGCGATCCGATGTCTTTCGGTGATTTTTGAAGAGTACACATGAAAAATGTGCACGAGGTGAACCCTTCTCAAGCGTGTCCGTTTTGCTTGGGCAAGTTTCAGTGGCTGCGTCGGGAAGTGCGTTCCGAGGAGGTAAACCGTCATCGTTTGGAGTGCATGCAAGCCCTTTTTCCGGATATGTTTCCCTTGGCAAAAGAGCCAAAGGTTCCAAAGATGCCAAAGAATTACGATACGGCATCTGGTCCGTGTTCCGAGTGTTACTCTGTGTTGGATCCTTCTTCTGAAAAGTACCAAGAGTTGAACAACAGGCCTCGCGTGAAGCGTTGGGGTTCTTTTTACCGCGAGATTGGTGAGCATCCACATTTTTTGATGGGTCCTTTTCCCGCAATTCACGTGTCTTTCAGCGAGACGAGTGGCTTGGGAGACGTAATGTGGCCGATCATGCAAGCGTTTGTGGCTAAAACGTACACGTGGTACCACGTGAGCATACGTGCTGCCGTGTGGAAAGAGTTTGAGCTGTACATTTTGAGTAAGAAGGGTGTGTATGTGCTTCCCTACTGGGCGTTGTGTGACGGGACGAAAAACCGCCTTGCTCACCCGCAGTCGTCTCTCCGCCATCACCGGCACATGATCATGGTGACGGAGAAAAATGTGTCATTGGAGGGCGTTTGGAAGGCTCGGCTCAAGATTCCCGATACACCGCAAGGCGCCAAGTTGAAGATTCGCATCAAAACTATCGAGCACTTGATCAACGCGTTGTTTTACGTGAGTCAACCACACGCCAAATGTGACGGCTACGCGGATCGGATGCGGGAAGACAAGAGTGGTTCGTCCCACTATTATTTAAATCGTCGACTGTATCCTCACGCCAAATTGGCCATGTACATGCTGTTTTCGGGCGGCTTGCAGTCGTACGTGGACAAACGGAGCAGGCAGTGTTCGACCCGTCGTTGGTTTAAAGACGTGCGCGGGAAAGGAAAGTCTAGTTTTGTAAAAGTGTCCCGACTCGGGATTCCGTTGGAAGGTTGCGTGCTGCCGTGGAGTGCCGAGTGGGAATTTTCGCACGTGATGCGCATCACCGAGAAGAATCGCCCGGAGGACGCACCGTACGTGTGGCTGTATCAGAAGGACCAGGTGATGGTATTGCGTTCCTGCCCGGCTCTGAAAGACATGCCGTACTCGGATTGGTACGTGCACCAGATGAATCGTCGCAATTGTTTTTTGAACTCGATTCAGGACGAAGAGTATGTGTTGGGGAAGCGACATCGCATGGTGGTCAACGATATGAGGTGGTTGAAACAAGAGATGAGGTCTGAGTTTGAAGAAGAAAAAAGACAGCAGCGCGTGTTCCCGATGGGAGATTATAAGTACGTGGACCCGATTGAATTACGGGAACGAGAATGGGAACGCGAGCGGAGTCGATTGTTGGCCGAGAACAAACAGCTGCGTCACGATCTGGAATGCGAGGGCCGCTGGTCCGAATCGGAACTGAAAGACCAAATCCGCAATCTGTTATTGGATCGTGAAGCAATGACGGCTGAGATGGTAAAGTTGAAAGCGCAACTGAGCTCGATGGAAGAGGAACGCAACCAGATGCACGAGAGAGAAAGGGAGCAATTGATTCAAGACAAGGAGCAATTGAATGAGGTGTACGAGAGGGAAAGGGAGCTACTGCTAGAGGAGATCAGGCGTGAGCGTGGACAATTGCAAATTGTGCAAGAGCAATTGCAAGATGCGTTGAACAAGTTGCACAACAACGAGGTGTAAAAAAAAATTGAGTGTACCAAGAAGAATATTATTCGTGATACATTTGTTACCGACAACTAAACCGTGATTGCAATATTCACAAACCAGAAACGTACAATCAAAATTTTAAAAACCTGCAAAAAAAAAAAAAAAAAAAAAAATTTTTTTTTTTTTTTTTTTTTGATGTATATATATAGAGCCTCACCGTTCTCAGCTGTTAGTCTTTTGCTTGTGTTCTGAACCTTGAAGATTTGTCATTAGAAATTATAAGTCTTATTTTTAAAAGGTTTTGTTCCTTAGAGTTTTATCGGAAGATTGTCAATCGAATCGTGTACAGATTGAACCTTGCTGGTTACGGAGGAGCGTGTCTCCTTGTTTGTTCAGAAAAGCCTTCCCGATTCAACCAACATGGATGTACGGCAAAAAGTGACTTCTCTCGAAATCCGTATCTACGAAATCAGTCAAGACTTGAAACGACTCTCGGAAACCGATACGCGTGGGGACGTGCGTATAGAGGAAATGAAACGGCAGCTTATATATTGCCAAAGGAAACTTTTCGATTTCAAACGACAACTGGAAAGGCCTGCTGCGGAACATTGAAAACGCGTTTCACAGCTCTGTCCCATGGAAGCTGGAACCCCCACCTCTGACGGGCAAACCTTTTTTCAACGAAGAGACCTGACTTGGAAATAAAAAATTGCCAGCGCAAAGACATCGTTGGGTGAAAGAGGATTTCTTTGGATACTCATGTGTGAAGAACAAGTAGTAGCATCTTTCGAGAATGGTTGCGACCAAGATTCTGTATTCAGGTGAGGATGAACCTACTGTCGAACAGGGACAAAGTGGACATCAATTTGTATCCTTGAGGTGCAAATGTAGAAACACCATAACATTGCATCCAGGAGAAGAGCTAGCATTACCTCTCAAATTTGAATTTATAATTCCATCTGGAAGAGTGGGATACTTGATGGAAAGTCCATCTTTGCTTGTGAACAATATCACGATCATGCAAAGGATGGTATTTGGTTTGCAGCATCATATTCATATAAAGAACACTGGTCACACGCCTTATAAAATTGACAACAGAGATCATATCGCTGACATGATTGTAATGGCCACAGAAGGTCTAATAATGCAGAAATTCAAACAACACGTCCGCCGCAACAGCGTGTGGCGCCTATTGACCAGAGCTGAACTACGATACTTTGTATTGGGCTCATTGTTCATGCTGTCTGCCAAGTACCTAGGTGGTTATGTGTAGTGAAAAAAAAAAAAAAAAAAAAAAAACTTTTTTTTTTTTTTTTCCTAGCTCCTATATATACCCTCACCACTCTGTGCTTTCAGTTGTTGTGATGGCCGAGTTATCCTCCAGCGAAATAAAACGTCTCAATGACAACTATCACCACTACTTTGATAACAAGAAACACCACGTAGTCTACTGTCAACGTTGTTCTTCGGGTGGTGGCGGCGGCGAAACCGTGGGTACTTTTGCCAGACATTTGAAAACTGTCCACGGCATAGATTGCGATACGGCCTGTCCATTTTGTTATGGCAACGTTCGGTGGAAAAGAGGCGAAATCAGCACTCTGCCTTTTGTGTCTCAGCATCGTCAGACATGCTTGCGAAAATTTTTAAATGGTCACACCGGTGAGATGCGCGTGCCCAGCCTTTTGTTAAAAGATTCCACAGCGTTTTATCGGAAACATTTCCATTCAACTAGCATTGATTTGTGGCAAAAAGTGACTGCTCTCGAGATCCGTATCTACGAAATGAACCAAGACTTGAAACGACTCTCGGAAACCTGTGGGGACGACGACGAGCGTTTGGAGGAACTGAAACGGCTGTTTATAGATTGCCAAAGGAAGCTTTCCGATTTCAAACAACAACTGCAAAGGCCTGCTGCGTGAAGATGCATTTCTCGCCATAGGTTCCATGGCACCATTGGACTTACTAAGACAGGTGCATCCCATCAAAACCCATCGCTAATAATCATTTTTTCGTTTCGTGTTTTTGAAAAAAAAATGGCAGTGGTTACGGTACTCGGACATTTTTTCGAGCGACTGTATGGGGGCCTATGGCAAGTACTGTGAAACCGGCAACTTGTTGATTTCACAGTACTTTTGAGATTTGCCACGTTCGATGGATTTGAGAAAATGGTGTGCAAAGTCTCAGGCGGATCGTCAAAGTTGTTTGTAAAGGTGCGAAGGTGTTTGGCCGAGTGAGTCTTGTAAAACCTCTGTCTTGGAAATTTTAAAATTGCCAGGGCTGGACTCAAAGTCTCGAAGAGTCTGAAAGTCACGAGTCAGGAAGACACAACGAGGGAGGAGTAGAAAAAAAAAAAAAATTTTTTTTTTTTTTTTTTTTTTTCATTGGTGTATATATAGAGCCTCACTACTCTCAGCTGTTAGTGTTGTGTGTTGTGCTTGCGTGGCGAGTGTCAAGTTTGCCATTACAAATTTTCCCAGTCAAAAGATTCCACAGCGTTTCATCGTCGGAAGCTCTTCAATTGTTTCGATTGAACCGCGTCTTCTAACAGCTGTTGGCTTTGAAGCTAGCCATTGGGCTGTTCAAAGGCATCTCTCAGGTGTCGAAGCCATTCCTTCATCGCTAATCATTTTTTAGACAAGTTGTTTGGCGAAAAAAAGTTCTAGGTTGGACTGCTAAAACAAGGATATAATATGCAAGACTCTAGCATTGTTCAGACTCGAGAGGAAGCCGACTACCTGAGCATGGGTGAGAACTCGGAGGATCTTTCTGCTGGGGTCACTGCTGCCAGAGACCCTAGTCTTGAAAACAATGTTCCCGACTCTGTTGACACAGTGGAGGTTAGAACAGATTATTCCGAGGTTAATGGATACGACGTGGGTGATCTTTCTGGACCAACAGATTCTGCCGAGGATGATGGAGACGACGTGAATGATTATTCTGGAGATGTAGATTCTGCCGAGGATGGTGGATACGACGTGGGTGATCTTTCTGGACCAACAGATTCTGCCGAGGATGATGGAGACGACGAGGTTGATTATTCTGGACACGTAGATTCTGCCGAGGATGATGGAGGCGACGGTGGTGATCATTCTGGACACGTAGATGCTCCACAATAGTGACTGGCATATAAATTCATTCTTCTTGAGGAGACACCTTCGTGTTGCGGCAAAGATATCCTGATTAACAACAGCCCTTGAAATTCGAGATGCAAATTAACACAAGACTGGAAAACGTGCAACCAGAAAAATATGTAAGCGTAAGCATTACAATAGAGTAGAAAAAAAAAAAAAAATTTTTTTTTTTTTTTTTTCACTGGGTATATAAACCCGACACTTTCTGCTGTCAGTCAGTAGTTGTGGTGGTTGCTTTTTTTCTACATTGCTGTGCTGGTTGTATAGTTTATACATTGCACTTCTACGCACTCGTCGTTTCAAGAAAGGTTTTGAACGAGTATATATATTTCTACAGACAATGCCGCTCCCGATAAACCTGTGGAAGTACTCCGGACCATTTGAACAATCACTGGTTTACATTCCAAAGAGACACATTTCATCAGACATGAACGAAAAGGATTGGACTCTCAAATAAAAAGTATCAACTCTGGAGAACTATGCAGTGTGAACAGACCATCGACGAAGAGAATCTCTTTACCCCCATGAAATTGGAATTGAATCGTTTGAATACTTTTCAAGAAATATGGCCTCTCAGCTATGTGAAACCAAAAGACTTGGCGGAGAACGGATTCTTTTACTTGCAATCGGAAGACAGAGTTCAGTGTGCCTTTTGCCACGTTATAGTGGACGACTGGAACGTTGGTCAGAAACCACTGAAGGAACATGTCAAGAAATCGCCCGAGTGTCCGTTTCTGTCGTCTTCCAATGTCGGAAACGTACCGATTGTAAAAAAACCTAAACCCATGCCCACATTGCAACCAACAAGTTCCATAAATTATTTCAATCATAAACCCAAATATTTCAGAATGTGTGCACTCGAAAAGCGTATAGCTTCCTTTCGAAATTTCCCCGTCGTCACTCTGAGTATTCGAGAACTGGCCACATGTGGATTCTTTTATACGGGTCTGTCTACTGTGGACGAAGTCACGTGTTTCTTTTGCGGGGGAAGGTTGGGAAATTGGGAACCCACTGACGAGCCTTTTGAGGAGCACGCAAAGTTTTTTCCACATTGTGCTCACCTAAAGCTGCAGAGAAAAGAATTGAATTCAGCATCTCTCCCTGGAACAACCGATGCGAGAGTCGTGAATGCTGCTATCCACCAAACTTGTGTGGAAAATGTAGTAGAGCGACACTTGGAAAGAACAGGTCATGTTTCACCGACTCATCTTTGCACAGACATCTTGGAATATTCTGTGGCCAACCAACAACCCTCTGAAGACGTCACGGGACATGAAAGGATCGACGCGAGTAAGGACTCGAGTGTGGAGAAACAAGATGAAAGTAAAAATCACGACCATCTATTGTGTAAAGTCTGCATGGATCGAGAAATGGACACGGTCTTTCTGCCATGCAGCCACCTGATGTCTTGCCTGACATGTGCGCAAGTGTTGAAGACGTGTCCGATGTGTCGGCAGAAAATCACGAGCAGAATGATGGAATCAGAATGGAAATGGCAGAATGATGGAATCAGAAAAAAAAAAAATTTTTTTTTTTTTTTTTTTTTTTATGTAACCTATATAAGATCCCGACATCTCACAGGCTGCATTACTTTTTTTAGGGTACTTCTCTTCTGCTTCAACAGTTTCGCCATGTCTACTTCTTCTAGTTGTGATAAGCCTGTGCAGGACATTGAGGGTCTTGTTCAAGTCCTCACGAGTCAAGTTTTTCGAGATCATCCCTATATGTGGTTTAGTCACAAGCTTATTCTTCAAAGGGTGTGCATCTATGCATCCGAAGCTTACCAGGAATTCTTGTTTGGATGTGTTCCTTGGGTCACTGATATCAAGTGTATCCAGGACTTCGAGTTGGACGTTCAAGAAATTGAGCATTTGAAAACCATTCGACAATCCCTCTCGACATTGGAAGAGAAACAACTATTGGATCGCATCATTGATCAACTCGACAAGGACGGCACATGCACTATACCGGACATGATTGCATTGGCAGAATGCATGCCGAAATTTGCTCGAGACGTCGACGTGTACAAGTTTTTTGCCGTAGACGGGTTGCTGGGAAAGGACACTACACGATATGTCGCCGCTTACAAGCATGACGACGATTACAGAAAACTTCATGCCAAAGCCGTGCGAAAAATGTACGCCATGAATATCACAACGTCTCCCGAAGAGACCAAACAAGTGTTGGAAACTATTTTCAGGGAAGAATTTCACAAAGCCAGGGACTTGTATGTCGATACTGTCGGAGGTTCTGACAATGTCAGTAGAATACATCGATATATTCGCAATCAACAGCAAAAACTAAACTCTGTGTCGGATTATAGGAAACGTGTTCAAGTCAAGCAGCATCTAGAGAATCCGAAAACCCCGACAACATGCACGAACGACGACATCGACTGGGATGAAATTAAAAGTCAACTTTGTTTCCAGATGGATGAAAACAGTTGTGAAAGTAGTTTGCACGTCCTTATTGAAATGGTCGCAGAAACCTATCAAGAGAATGTGTTTGGCTGTTGTCCTTTCGTCATTATTCCATCCATCCACAAGTTTTGTCGACTGAATCCAGAGTTGATGTACGAATTGGAGATGATGGTGACAAAACGTACGGCTTTTATCACAGATGAGGACGAACAGATTTTCGCCAACGTACTTGGAAAAGATGAAATCCTCGTCACCGACTTGCTGGATTTGGCTGGGTGTTTGTATAAAATTGCTTACGATATGAAGGAGGTTCATATATATTTTGCCGTGGATGGAACAATTGGATATGACGAAACGCGTTATGTCGATAGTTTCAAGTATGATCCTCAATCTGTTCAGTACAGACATGCAGAGGCTGTGAGGAAGCTGTATCGTGCAAACATGATTGATTCACCGTACGATATGAACAAGGCCTTGGAAACAATTTTCAAGGGAGGCAACCATCCGGTAAAAGAAATGTATATCGATTTCATGGGAGGATGGTTTAATGTCCAAAGAGCCGAATCATGGATTGAAAAGCGTAAAAAAGTTTTTGCCGGTTTGGAATTTGATGCAAGAGAAAACATGTACCGTAAACGAATGTCGACCACCATGACTTTGATGGAATCGTTATAAATTAAGAGTATGGTATGAGCGCCGAAAAAGATTCCCGAAAGATAAAGACTCGATACTACAATTTGAGGAGATGCACGCTGAAACAGTACCTTGACAAGAGAAAGCGCTTGGAAAAAGTTTTGGCTCCTGACGACTTTTTGAAACGAGCAACGTTTCGGGACAAAGTAATGAACAGCTTTGAACATCAAGAAAAGAGGGAATTGAGAATAGAACGCGAGCAGGAACGCAATAGGCAAAGGCAAGATTGGTTGAAAGAATTTGCTGAAGAAATAATGCATCACTATCTACAAGAGTAAAAAAAAAAAAAATTTTTTTTCCTATATACTATATAAGCTCGTGCTTCAATCTATATCCTCTGACTCGTCTTCCCGTTAACATGGATCTCGTCTTACCGAGTAACAAGGATATCAACGCTATGCCTGTATATCATCAAAAGTCCCACAAGTTTGACACTTCGTACGGTATTGTGGTAAAGACCAGCCTCAACCAGGTGGTGATGTTATTTCGCAAAGTACCCTACTGTGTTCAAAACTTTTTGGTTCAAATGAATAAAGAGACACCACCCTGTCCTTTTTGGAACTTTAGGAATCAGTTTGAGACGTCAGTGTTACCTCATTTGAAGCGGTACGAAAAACTAGACTATAGACGGTTTATCAACAACTCGTGGTTTGAAGACATGTACGATTTTCCACATGGTCAGTTACATAAAAGACGAAAAAACGCTTCTCTGGAAAGAATTTTTCTGTCAGCTTACAGAGAATTTTCCGAAGAGTCCGGATTCCATTTCAAATTTAATAAAGAAGATATAAAACACTATCCGTTGGTGGAATTGGAATTTAAGGGACATGACGGTATTCGTTATTGGCAGTACTACTTTATTGTGGAAAATGTTCCCAATCTCAAGCGACATTCCTATTTCAATTCATTCGATGGATGTCCAATCAATGACAATCAAATAAGGTCTTGGATTGATGATCGCCTAGTGTTTCATGGTCAGCTGCTGAACTTGCAAGTAGCATATGATTTGTTTTTGAGACAGCATACTATGAAACAAGATTGGAAGCACTTGCTGTGTCTACCAACAGCACAACTACTTGAAAATGTACGCCCTGCCATAAAAGTGTACAAGACTTCGTTGGAGTGGTACAACCAATGTACTACAAAAGAAGAAGAGAAGGAGGCGACAAGAGAAGACAAGGATCTAAATAATAATTAGAAGGAAAAAAAAAAAAAAAATTTTTTTTTTTCTACATCCTATATATACTCCTGGCAAGTCAGTCCATAGTATTCTTGCATCGGGTGTTCAGCAACATGTTTGACGTTGAACGACAACGTTTGCCAATTGCAGAATTCTACTTTCGCCTGTTTCGTCATCGGAAGGAGGATGCTCGGGCACTGTATCAGCGTTGGATAGACTTGTTGATCATGTATTCACAAATGCCTCGCTTCATCTCGTTCGATCCTCCCATGCCTCTACTTCATCGATTAGTACCGAGAGCCATTGCAGTGGTCATTGTACTCTTTCCAAAAACTCGGGTTCCCATGAACCTGAGTGGCATCAGTATATTTCCCTTGTACCCTTTTCGTGTCAACTACACCTCGCACACAGAATGCTGTTCAGAGGGAGAAGAGCTTTTACACATGTATTTGCAATCGAGCGGTATTCGTCTTGTCGGAGTTTTCAGTCCGACATCTCAAGCACGTTTCACACATCTCTTGACAAACCTGGAAGAAAAAATGCCACGCGTCCAGTGTTACGGACCAAGTTCCTTCGATAGTTTTCGCCAAGTGTGTCGTCGACGACGATCAGAGGGTAGAAGTGACGTGATTTAAAATGGCAATCACTTCCTTCAGGTGAGGTGGATAAGGTTTTACGACAGGTTGTTCCCGAATCCAATCCATCAAGTACCGGTAATGGAAAATTTGGTGTTGGCGATACGTGTCTAAACGAATAGCCGAAATGTACGTGTCCAGAGAATCCGAGTCCGTGTACAAATAGAGGTGGTGGCCGTCGACCAACACATACCAGTCTTGGGGTATGATACGAATCAAGCGAAAGTCTTGCCACGCCCAAATGAGAACATAATGATTGTTCGATGGTCGTCCGGGAACCGGTTCTAAATTGAAAAGCAACAGCAAGAGACCAAGCATGAGAAAGATCCAATACATTTCGTTAATCTTGCTATTGATCTATGTCGTGACATTCTTTAACCTTTTTTACAAATCGTGGTGGTACGACGTGCAGTCCACGTTACCTTCCTTCCTCTCTCGAGGAGGAACAGGTATCACGACGTCTACGTGTCCTCTGTATGGCTTCAAGTGTCCGACCCAGGAAATGTGTGACTGCCAATCCCTCTGCCCGAATGGTGAATATGTCCCGTTTCGAGTCTTGAAAAATGAACCCATTTTCTTGATGGATCGTCAACTGGAACCTGGGTACGTATTGTTTACCCAAAGGCATCGGAGGATGTAATCAAAAGACTTCCTATCACATTTTTTCGGCGACGGGATGGAAATGCGTTCCACGGAACACGAGTTTGTACAACGACGAGACTGCTGCTTGCTACAGCGATGAGGCTGCCGACAATACTTTGAACGTGTTGTGGGATTACATGTCGAACGGACCTGCTCAAAATGTCGATGATGCTTACGAAAGGCTTTCTGACGGGAAATTGCGGTATCGATGTCAGTGCCAGTCGAAGGATATATATGGCAAACGTATGATTGAATCGATACCGTTTGTGTGCTCGACCGATTATTGTGTCAAAGACATTGCTCAGCCATTGCCGGTGATGGGTTTCAATGGATTTGCGTGTGAGTGTGCCATGTATGAACACAAGGATGATTTGGATCCAAAGTCTCCGTGCGTCATGGCAAAGTCACATGTCCTGCCAAACAATATGTTTGTCGGCCGCGTGGATTGTACCACGGAAACGTCTTGGGAGAAAAAGTCTATATTTTGCCGACCCAGCGAATGGGTATTGAGGTTTGAAACTGCTGTAGGTGGAAACTCGAACATGCAAGACTTTGTCCGGCAGTATATAAGTTAGGAAAAAAAAAAAAAAAAAAAAAAAAAAAAAAAAAAAAAAAAAAAAAAAAAAAAAAAAAAAAAAAAAAAAAAAAAAAAAAAAAAATTTTTTTTTTTTTTTTTTTTTTTTTTTTTTTTTTTTTTTTTTTTTTTTTTTTTTTTTTTTTTTTTTTTTTTTTTTTTTTTTTTTTTTTTTTTTTTTTCATGTAGGGTATATAAGCAGGCCGCCGTGCTGTTAGAGTTTCACAAGAAGATACAAGGAACATGTCCAAGTACCTCCACGAGTACAACAGCCTCAGCGAAGTGGCTGGGAAGGATGTTTATCTGATTTACAGTCTTCTCGGCAAAAAGTATTATTTGGAGAGGAATGTTTACCCGGAATTTTGCAAAACTTGGGTGCGGCGAACCGTTTTTGAACCTCTCATCTTGGATTTAGCATCGGCCGATCATCATTGTCCCGTCTTTGATTTTGATTGCAAAGATCAGCCGCTCGACAACAAACAAATGAAGCGATTACTGCGCTACTTTGAAGCAGTACTCAAAGAGTTATTATTGCCACACTTTAAACACTTTACGTTTATCGTATCGTCTCGATCGGATGGTGCCGGAATTCACGTCCATTTACCTGAATTTGTGATCGGACACGACGATTACATATTATTATGCGACAAACTCAGTGATCAATTCGAATTGGAAAAGGAACGTTTTGGCAATTACAAGTTGGACACACTCCAAAACTGCACTTTGGCTGGAGCAGCCAAACCAAATGTCCAGCCATACCTTCCCACTCACTTGGTGTATCACGACGAAATGCTTTCTCACTACCTTGAGATGACTCCTGGAAGTGCTGACCTAAACACTCAACTGCAGGCTTTAAAAAAGGCATTCAAACGTGTCAAACCCAACGATACGTCCTTCTTCCGGAAATTCTTGTTTCACCAAAAAGATTCCGTGAAACTGGCTCTGCTGCAGGCCATGATGCCCGTGCCACAACCCAACATGGTCGTTAAAAAATTGGCTTTTCAAACCGTCATCGCTACCGTGCCAAACGAATCGGCCGAATTTAAGGACGTGGCAACGTTCAAGAAGCGAAGAAGTAACGACCTCGGTTTCATTTCGAAAGGCCAGCAGCTCCTGTCGGATGGGTCCCATTTCCTAAAAACATTTTATTTCATCAAACACAATTCTTTCGTGATTGAAGAGTTTGAGACCAACAATTGGGCTTTGAAAGTTTGGCATGAGCGTATTAAATGTCTTTGCCCGACTCACGTGAAAACCAATCCCCTTTTCGATCGCTTCAATGACTTGTTGCGCGACAAAAATGCACGTTTCATCAACGATCCCAACCCCATCAAAACGATTCTGGAATTTGACGACGGCTACTACTTTTTGCCAGTGTTTTATGCCATGTGCAAGGAATTGAAAATCACCTGCAGCATGATGGTCCATCATCTCTCCAGTGTTTTAGACAAAAAATATATGCCGCTTTTGAATCGTTTGGAACAAATGGAGCAAACGCATTTGCAAGTCACGATGCAAAATTTGACTCTGCAAACAATCATTTTTTGTGGCAACAACTTGTGCGATCGGTACATTCGATATCGAGACAAGTTGCAGCAAATTATTCAAGATTCGAACCGAGCCATTCTCAGCGTCGTGACGACCAATGATTTGGTCCAGCTGCTTCGTGAATTACAAGAGAGTTATTTCCCGTTTCAATCGTTGAAATTGACCAATTGTCTGCGGAAAAATAATGGATTTGTATGGAACAGTCTGACGGAATCGTGGCAAGAACTGAATGCAGAAAAAGAAAAGGAATCCCACTTGAGCAATTTGTGGAACGTGATTAAATTTTGGATCCGAGATTATCGTAGAGGTGGCAACTTGGGTGGACCCGATGACGAAATGTTGAAAAAATTCGGCGTCGGGATGGTTTTGTCATCGATTAATAGCGACATTAGCTTTGAACGAAAAAATATTCAAATGGACAGGCACAAGTGGTTTATTCGAACGCAAGACGCTTGCCTGGATATTTTGACGGGACATATCGGGGGAACGGTTCCCGAACTGTACTTGTCGGATCGAAAATTGGGGATAGAAACTCCCCGTCAAGAGCTGATACGATTGTACAATCATTCCCCTGATTTGGAACAACTGTACCAGCTCCTCACGACTAAATCCTTTTTCCAAAAGTACTTGAAAGCTCTTTTGACGGATCAGACCGATGACTTGTACGATACATTGTACGAATTGGTTCAAGAGCTGGATGAATGCAAGCAACCCACCTATGTCGAAACCATATTGCATTTTTACACGCATCTCTGCAAGTTTACGGCTTTTGAATACGATTTACTCATGTATTTGCTGGACGTCTTGTCGAGTATTTTTATTGCTACCAACTATGAGCGCAAGTTTTACGTGTGTAAAGGGGAAACTTCCAATGGCAAAAGTAAACTTTTCGAGTTGTTGAGTCGAGTCTTTGGAGGCTACTATCACAACATCCAATCGGACAATTTGAAACCGAGCAGCAATTCGGGAAGTCCTACGCCCGATTTGGCATCGACGCTGTTCAATTGCCGCATCGTGACGACAGAAGAATTGGAAGGGAAACTCAACGAGAATCGGGTGAAGCAACTGACTGGCAATTCGAGCGTCTCGTTTCGCAACATGTACGAGCCCAGCCAATCGGGCATTCCCACAGCCAAGTTGTTTACCACCACCAACAATATTCCCGACTGTCAGTCATCGGAAGCTTTTAAAGATCGAGTCGTCGCTATTCCGTTTGCGTCTCGATTCGTCAACAAGCCGCCTGCCACCACGTCGGAACAAGTGAGGCTGGGTCAATACAGCAAAGATGAATACGTCGTGGAGCGTTCGTACATGGGATGCTTTTTAATGTTGTCCTATCACTTGAAAAAATACATTAACGTCAAGGACGGACTCATCTATTGCCGTGACATGCCGCCCGTGGTGGCGGAATATACGCGAACCTACTTGTTCAACACGGACGTGTACAATCAGTTCAAGGTCCACATGGATGTGCAACTCGGCAATGACTGTATGACGACCATGACGGACGTCCGTTCGGCGGTGCGTCAGTTTTTGAAAAATACGAAAAATACGACGACGCCCGAAACGGATATCATTTTGAGATTTGAAGAGGAATTTAGCGCGTATCGACGGTCTGATTTCCAATTGGGAAACACTCCTTATGAAAGCGTCTTGGATCAATCGTCCTCGCTCAGCTTTGAAAATGAAATGCTTCAGCAGGAGGACTCTTGTTCGATGGATTCCATTGGAAAACGTTCCCTTCCCGAGACGGGGGGTCGCAAGAAGAAGAAGAAAATGGCCCGAGCCCAGACGGACACTGTTGTGTATTATGAAAATGTAGTGATTCGCAATTTGAGGAAAATGACCCACGATAATTAAGTTGGAATGTCGAGCTGCATAGATACTCGTCCTTACGATCTGGTGGTGCTCCAGAGTCAAAACCATCGATTGGATTGGCTGGTGGATACGATCGCGGCCAAAAACAAGTACAAGCTGGACAAGCATAAAACAAACAAGAATTGCTTGTACAGAGATTATAACAACATCACGGTGAGTTTGGTGCGAGAGTTTAAACCGTATGCCATTGCCTTCATGAATCGCATTCTATCGAATAAGGCAGAACATGGATATTTGTACAATATTATCGAAGAAGATCATCCGTGGAATCATGCCGTGTATTTAAAATGGGAAGAATTTCCTTTGTTGCAAGGCCAAGTGTTTCATGAACTGCATCAAATTGCCAAAGAGTTTGCCGAGCGCCACACTGAACACTACGATGCGACCATGTTGTACTTGCTGCAATTTTATGCCTTGCTCGTCAATAGCGATCATTCGAATTGGGTAACTATCGAATACTTGGCAAACTGCAACAAGGATCATCAGTATGCCATCCATATCAACTGGGAGGGAGTCCGAGAGTAGCATGAAAAAAAAAAAAAAAAAAAAAAAAAAAAAAAAAAAAAAAAAAAAAAAAAAAAAAAAAAAAAAAAAAAAAAAAAAAAAAAAAAAAAAAAAAAAAAATTTTTTTTTTTTTTTTTTTTTTTTTTTTTTTTTTTTTTTTTTTTTTTTTTTTTTTTTTTTTTTTTTTTTTTTTTTTTTTTTTTTTTTTTTTCATTCATCCTATATATACCCCCGTCACTCGAGCTTTAGTTTACAAGTTCAGACTACTGACTTTAGTAGCAGATCCAATACCTTTGGACATAGTGTGGTACAGTGACACAAGCAATTGCATATCGATTGGAGTGAGGGTGGTAAATCAGTTTCGTGGACGTATACGCAATTCCCGACCGCATCTCGAGTGTAGACATACGGCCTGTTGTCAGTGACCTGCAACTCGTTCCACGGGATCATTGGAACCCCTTTACGAGTTTTGGCCCAATACGTTTCTCCACTCTCTTGGCGCAACAAATAAGGTTTGCCTTGGTGCTGCAAATAATATTCGTTTCCTTTGGCATCGGAAGGATAGCGCTGAGTATTGTTTGCAAATTTGGCTAATCTTTCGGGAATGACTACCGACTGGCCGTTCAAACAAGGATAAAATTCGTTGCCATTCTTGTCTCGGGCATAATACTCTTGACCCTCCTCGTTTCTAGCAAATAAAATGTGTCTGCGTCTAGGATACATTTCGTTACCGTACTTGTCACGAGCATATCGCTCCCTACCATTCTCGTCTTTCAAGAACGGTTCTGCAGCAGAATTCGAGTAATATTCACTTCCATTTCTACGTTTGGGATACTTCATGGCCGTCTCCCGGTATGGCATTTCGCTCTTGTCTTTGGACGAGTGTCCCGTTCAAAAGACACCCGAAGAGATGATACAACTTTTAATCACCTGGCGCAAACATCATGCTTTGGGTAGCAAATGTCTCGTGTGCTCTAAACGCATCCCATTTCCTAAAGACACACCCTACGCCACGTGTTGTGAAAAGTTTTATTACAATAGCCTCGTCAAGTCGTACCCTGTTCAATCTATAGCCATCCCGACACCCGGATATTCTTTTGGATTACCCATCTTGAAACGCATGATTGCTCAAGCCAAAATCGAAACGAATCAAGACTTTTTAGTGTTGCCCGATCCGATCTATTGGCAAGTTCCGTCCACTCTCATCTATGAAAAAGTGATAAAGTTTGTACAAGGGCTTCCCATCACCAGCAAATCCAAGCAAGTGTTACCCAAGGAAAAGACGGATGTGTTTTACAAGCAGATTATCGAAGCTCCTCTGAATTATGGCAGCATGCAACGGCGATCTTGCGGTAAAAATACTTTGATACGTCAAGTGGCTTTCGGAAAACGATGCAACTTGTCCATGCGAGGTATGATTGTCCCCGATGCTCAGTTACGGCCGAATCAAATTCGGTTACCTGCCAAAATTGTAAAAATGTTTCAAATTCAAAACCAATGGATCATTTTGAATCGTATGCCTTCTCTCCAACCCGGCAACTTTATTGCGTTGCAAGTGGTTCCTCCCGGTTGGGACTATGACTGCTTCGGTATTCCTCTCGAAGTGGTGCAATCGATGAATGCCGATTTCGACGGCGACGAATGCAATTTGTATCTCGTTCCCAACGTCCAATCTCAAGCGGAATGTGCCACCATATTGAATCCGGCTGCGGAACTTGGATGTTTTGTGACGCAAGGGACAAAGCTGGCTCCGTCCCAAGACATGTTGGTCGCTTATTACCTAAAGTATGACGAGATTGATTTTTTACCATACAAGAACCCGGATTTGGCAAAAACATTTCGAGTCTTGTACGATTTGGAAGGATCCCAGCGAGCCTTTGAAGATATAGATCGATTGCGACTCTTTTACCTGGACTTTTTGGAGAATGACACGTGCTTTGGTCTGACGTTGGAAGAAATGGAAAACTTATCGCGGTGTGGTCGTTATGGATCCCAGGAAGAGTTTGAAGCCAAAGCAAGGTTTAGCATCGGGTGTTTGGTGATCCAAGTCCTGTCGGGAGCCAAGGGCTCTTGGTCGCATTTGTTTCAAATGTTTGGAGCTGTGGGCTATCAGAACGGTGTCGATATTGGTCATTCGTTTTGGGAAGGTCTCGAATGCAACGAAATGGTTCACCATGCTATTGCTTCTACGGAGGCTCTGAGTAAAATGTGCAAAATTTGGGAGCCTGGCTACGGTTACTCAAAGATGGTTCACGTTTTAAAACGTTTGACAGTGGATTACTTGGGCCGCTTGGTGGACGGAGAGATTGTCATTGAAAACGATGTGGTGGACGTGATGCATTATACGGTTGTATTGTCGGTAGAAACTTTCCAGCAACTGTTGGCTAAAATATTAGTATAGAAAAAAAAAAAAAAAAAAAAAAAAAAAAAAAAAAAAAAAAAAAAAAAAAAAAAAAAAAAAAAAAAAAAAAAAAAAAAAAAATTTTTTTTTTTTTTTTTTTTTTTTTTTTTTTTTTTTTTTTTTTTTTTTTTTTTTTTTTTTTTTTTTTTTTTTTTTTTTTTTTTTTTTTTTTTTTTTTTTTTCATCGTTACTATAAATGTCCTGGCACACCGAGTCTGCCTCACTTTTTCAGAAGGTAATACATTTCACACTGGTTAGAGTCAAGACAAGGATGATGTTACCACTTTTACATCTCGTCAAGTGGAAGACTACTGATGGTCCGAGAGTCGTTTCCTGCAGTATGTTGGTAGATTTTATTCAAATTCATGTTCGCAACACGTTCCTGTTTGGTTTTGCATTGAGTCTCCTCAAGCAAATATTTGGAGAAAATATCCATTGTCAATTGGATGGGAGTAGCATCGACCAAGTGATCGTGGACATGCAGTGTTACATCAACGGAACTTGGAGTAAATACAAGGATGAAACCATTTACCACGATTACTACCAATGGATATCTCTCATTCTGTTTTTGCTGGCAATATCTTTTCATCTTCCGTGCCGAATATGGTTCAAATGGATGGGAAAATTTATTCAAGAAATGACTGCCAACGTTAAAGACCAAGAGTCGTGTGAAAAGGTAGTGCAAGCTGTAAAAGAGTCCAGAGGAAATGGTCTATTCTTCAAGACGTGGATTCTAGAATCTGTGTATTCGATTCTGTTAATGATACAAATCGGATTGCTGGATTGGATGTTTCATCACATGTGGTCCAAATCGGGTTGGTCTCCTTCCATTATCCAGCAGCTGTTTCCAGATATGGTTCATTGTAATCACGATTATTTTACAAGAGGCTTTGAAACCACCGGCAAATTTTCATGTATCCTACCCCTGAATACGGCCTATCGAAAAATTTGGTGGATTACATATTTCATCTTTGCCGCCCTAATGGCTTTGCTAGTGATTTGCCATGCGTATCGCATCCATCTGTTGTGCTTTTATGGTCGTGAAAATATCGACATGTGGTGGTGTATCAAGATTTCTTCAAGTCGTGTCGAAACATGGAAAGCTAAAGTGATGTTGACGAAAATGTATAGAGTAGAAATCAAGTGTCCAGATTCGCCATGCATCTACAGACGACTCTATAAAAAGGAAAATTATACAAACTCGGATACGACAATAAAAAATGGTTCCCCAGGACGTCAGAGGCAAGTCAGTCATGCTACATGGGTTTAAAGAAAAAAAAAAAAAAAAAAAAAAAAAAAAAAAAAAAAAAAAAAAAAAAAAAAAAAAAAAAAAAAAAAAAAAAAAAAAAAAAAAAAAAAAAATTTTTTTTTTTTTTTTTTTTTTTTTTTTTTTTTTTTTTTTTTTTTTTTTTTTTTTTTTTTTTTTTTTTTTTTTTTTTTTTTTTTTTTCATGTTTACTATAAAGCTCCATGCACACGGATCTGCATCACTTGTTCAGCAGAGTTGTTCACCAGCAGTTGTTCGTTATGGATCCATATTGTTGTTCCCGCAAATGTTTTCCTGCACCTCAAGAACAGATGGATGGATTGGCTTGTAGTAAGTGTCATTTTTATGGATACTGTCGATGTCTTTGCATCAATGTGAATACAGACACGTTTTTATTTCGTTCTTATTGCTGCCGACAGAGATGCTTTCAACCTACACTGGGTATTTGTTTCTTGTGTACGCAGGAATGCTATTGTCTGTGTGACTCGCGCAGAGAAGCAATTTTGCAACGACCCAATATTGTCACGACATACATCAATCACAAGGTTGTGGAGATGGTAAAATACAGAGGCAGTCAAACCCATTGCTGTGAAGAAAAGTGTTTCCCCTTACCAAAGGTTTTGGTTCGTGGAATGGCTTGCCGGAGTTGTAAGGCTGTCAACTTTTGCAAATGCGATTGTTTGCAATGGCAGCACCACGCTTGGAAAGCCTCGTGCGACAGAAGTAAGAGGCCCGAGTTTGAAAATCCCGTTCAAGAGTACTTGTACTTTATTACACATTGTAATGCTTATGAAAAGTATAATTAAAAAAAAAAAAAAAAAAAAAAAAAAAAAAAAAAAAAAAAAAAAAAAAAAAAAAAAAAAAAAAAAAAAAAAAAAAAAAAAAAAAAATTTTTTTTTTTTTTTTTTTTTTTTTTTTTTTTTTTTTTTTTTTTTTTTTTTTTTTTTTTTTTTTTTTTTTTTTTTTTTTTTTTTTTTTTTTTTTTTTTTTTTTTTTTTTTTTTTTTTTTTTTTGATGGCCTATATAAGTAGTCTCCCTGCTTGTGCTGTCATTACTTCTCGGCAAGTTGCAAGCGAGCTGTACAATTCATTTCCAATGGATTCCCATTCTTTTGAAGCAACTACGGCAGAGGATGATAGGCAGTACAACCTGGCAAGGCAGTACGAAGTTTTATTTGGAAATCTCACAAATGAAGATATGGAAGAGTTACGTCCTGTACCTCCCAGAGCTGCTGTTGAATCGCCTCTTTATACCATCTTTGAACCGTCGCTCCAATATTTGACTGGTCTCGTTGAAGAATCGCCTCCTACCCATGAATCTGGTACACAAGCATCGCTTCCAGAAATTATTCCAATGATCAGTTCATCTCCCAAAAGTCCTAAAGTGGTACAACTGAAAATAAACACGCTCCACATGACCATTTCAAATTTGGAAAACTATTTGGATATTGCTGGAAACAAAGTCAAGAATATATATTTTATGGCTTTGCGTTTTAAAAATCCCGTCATTGTTCCTCATGGTATAGCAAATAGTGCCATATGCATTAATAAGGATCAATGCATTGCCATCGATAGGAACTACACCAGTAAAATTATGTCAAATGAAGGTGGTCTGGTATTTGTAGTCGACCACCTGAACCGGACGAAAGGAAATATAGAGTATGAATTGCTGACAGGCCTCTTTCCTAAGCAAGATTTTGTCTTTGCCGTTTTCCATATTCGAACCTTGTATATAGCCAGCTATCACAATCCGTTCCAAACTAGTTGGAGAGTGATTCGAAAGGGTGTTGCCTTTCAAGGTCTAGTCAAAATGCTAGACTCGTGCGTGCTAAAGACTTGTCCTTTTACGATGGATATTGCAGCCATGATGCGCCATTTTAAAAGAAATAAAACGATTGATCTCTTCAACTTCAAGAATTGGTATCCGATGGCACGGATGATGTGTGAGAAAAACTATCGCACATGCTATGATCACGCACCTACCACAGAGTACGGACACATGATTTACAAGATTTGTAAACGCTCCAACGAGTTTCAGTTGTCTGCCAACCACCCACCGCCCGAATTTTACACGTGTCAAATTACATTGGACGATACGAAACCCGTGGGCATCGCTTGCAGTGTGGTCGACAACAAGATCGAGTACGTCTCCACTTTTGTCGTGAGCTACACGGATCACTGGTTTCTCGATACGAACCGCACGTCGTGTTGCTTTTCACCGAGTGAACCGAGATATGCAAAGTGTCGATACTGGTTTCCTTTGTTAAAGGACAAGGAGACGTGGCTCAAATATGGACTCGAGTGGTACTTGCAAAGATATGTTGAAAAAATGGTTTGGTTGACGTCTCTTATTGACTGGTTGTCCATTCAAACGACGGAACCCTACAAGCACATGCACTCTGATTTGTTGCAAATGTTTGTCTTGTTGTATGGCAGTGTGAGATCAAGATGGTCCTGAAAACACTTGTGGAGACTTTGTTACGGACCCAAGGTGAGCCTCATAACCTTCTTCACACCCAGTTGCTTCGAAATTTGAAACGAGACGTTCAGCATGACGTGACAGAGGCCTTTACCATCAGTCAACCTCTTGTCGAAAAGTATCCCGAAGTATACAGCAGGAGCACGAGTTTTGTCGATTTCTTATTTCGAATGTGTCATGTCGACCTACCCAGTCCAGTCGTTCCAAAAACTCACTGCGAACATTCAGATTTGCAAGAGGAAAACCAAAGGTTGAGTGATACAATTCGGACATTGAAGAAACAGCTGGAAGAATGTCGTCGTTTAAACGAGCAAAAGGTGAACATCGAGTCCAGTCCAGTAACTCACTGCCACCTTTCGGATTTGAAAGAGGAAAACCAAAGGTTGAGTGATAAAATTGAGAAATTGCAAAAACAGCTGGGAGATTGTCGTTTAAACGAGCTAAAGTTGAAAATGGAGCGTAGTGAACACGATCGGGAGCTTCAATCGATGAGAAACCAGTTGGAAATTCTGGAAGCAAGAGAAAAAGAATTGCGAGCCCTAAATGCCTCTTCTACCGATGCACTACAAAATATGCACGATACATTTACAGATACCTTGAGGCAGTTAAACAGTGTCCAGGACAAGAAAATAAAAACTATGACTGCTCAGCAAGAGATGATGACGGAATTACACAACATTGTTCAACCGCAAGGTCTGTTTACAAGACCACCACTTGAAAATGAGACTGATGACATGTATGTTGATCCTGTTTTACCTTCACCGCCCAACTTGCCCGCTCTGACTGGTTCATCAACGTCCGGGGATCTCGTCGAACACGTAATCTTTGTCGAAACTTTGAGCAAATCGATTAAAGCACAACTGAACAACATGCTATCGGAGAATCAAGTGATTAAAAATGATTTAGCAACGTGGGAAAAAAATATTTTACAAGAAATACGTAATATATCACCGCCTCCTGCTTTGCCTCCACCGGAAAGCTACCTCCCTCTGACTTGTTCATCCGGTGATGAACAACAAGTGGCGCCAACAATTACTTTTATCGACGGTTTGAGTAATTCGATTACAGAAAAACTGAAAAATATGCTATTGGAGAATCGCGTGACTAAAAGTGATTTGGACAAGTGGAATGAATCGATTTCAAATCTAATGAATAAAATGACCTCGCCTCTTGCTTTGCCTCCACCGCCAAGCAATCCCTGCCTACCTTCAACGTCCGAGGTTGCAACTCTTGCTGAACAACAAATTACAGTATCCTATATGGAAAATTTGAAAAATTCGATTCTACAAAAACTAGAAACTATACCCTCAGCAGAGAATCGTATGACTACAAACGATTTAGAAACGTGTGCAGAATCAGTTTTAGAAAGAATCCGTAGTGGATCAGAGATTCCTGCTTTGCTTCCACCTCCCACTATTCCCGCAATAACCTTTACGAATAATGATCAAACTACGAATCAAATTGCTGATGGTTCAACTGAAAAACAACAGCTACCAGCTACTAAGGATGATCTAATATCGACCAAAGATGAAATTCTACAACATATCAGAAATTTACGACTCGAAAACGATGTATCGAGTTTAAAAGCTTTAGAAAATTCTATGGCTCAAATATTGAATGCGACACCAGTTGACCTAAAGAACAATCCTAGTTGGAAAGAAGCGATTCAAGAACAAATTAAAGAGTTGGTACCTGCTCCCGAAACTGATTTGAATGCTTTGAAAGAGGACATTCTTCGAACGGTGAGAGAGGCACAACCCACCGATGCAAGTCTACAAGCTGTTATAAAGTCTGTAGAGGAGGCGGTCACACGTTGTACCAATGCCAAGCAAAGTGAAGAATTGAAAACAGAATTGTCTAACCTTCTTGCTGTGAAAGATGATTCCAATATAAACGCTTTCATTGAGAAACTCGACAACATAGTGCAAAGCAAACTGAATCCTGTTGTAAACAGCCTGAGATCGACCTTGGATGCTTATCTCGGACGACTCCTTCCAGACACTCAAATGGAGCAAGTTGTTAAAATGTTTCGAGTTGACCAAGCTTTTGAGGAAATGCACAACTATTTGAATGAAAATAAAAAAGAACTTCATAGAGCCACCAGAATATGCAAAGATAACATCGTATCGCAGATACGAGAGGTCGTTCGACATATTGTGGTATTGTACGGCAATAAGATGGATATGCTTCCCGTTATGGGACAAATAAATACTCTGGAGGAGAGGATTTTGGAAAAGGATCAACAGTTAGCGAGCAGGATGGAAGTTGAAACCATTGACGAATTAAAATCGTTGTTTGAGCAAATACTTCCGCAAATCAAAGATTCTCCCAATTGGCAATTGCAAGTGTTTAATACGGTTGTACAAACGAATGCAAACTATAAAGATTTAGTACAAAAAATTGAGAGAATTGCAATGTACTTGCAAAATCCGAATCTGAAAGCGGAATCTTGGGATACGGAACTTGTCAAAATGTTTGATTCTCACAGATCCTATGCCATAAACCTAGAGCGGGAATTACGTCAGTCTCAACATCAATTTTTAGAGTTTCAATCAGCCTTGGGGAGTATTATGGAAACCCAAATCTATAATACATTTCAACAGTCCTCAGGTGAATTTTTCACATGGTGTCAGACTACATTTGAAACAATGATGCAAACATTGACCCAAACGAATCAACATTTTAACCAAATGATTAAGGATGCACAAACCCGTTATGTGTACACGATTGAAGAAGTTACCGATGATGTTCCAGAGGAACCATTGACCCTGACAAATGAAGTAAAGAATGCAATTACCTACGAGGGTGTCTCGGAAGACCAGCACATCGAGACACAGAGAAGATTAGAAAATGAAATTGAAGAGTTGAAAAATCAATTGGCTACCTGTACACAGTTGGAAGCGGAGCACAGAGAGACACAGAGAAGATTAGAAAATGAAATTGAAGAGTTGAAAAATCAATTAGCTTCCTGTACACAGTTGGAAGCGGAGCACAGAGAGACGCAGAGAGGATTACGAGATGAAATTGACAGGTTGAACAAGCAATTAGCTGCCTGTACACAAAAGGAAAACCATCACATAGAGACACAGAAAGGATTACAAGATGAAATTGATCAGTTGAACGCTGCCTACGCACAATTGCAAGGCCAGCACACAGAAACAGAGAAAAAATTACGAGATGACATTGCTCAGATAAACGCTGCCTACACACAATTGCAAGGCCAGCACACAGAAACAGAGAAAATATTACGAGATGAAATTACCCAGTTGACAATTCAATCAGGCAAAGAACAAATACAATTGCAGCAAGGTGATGTAGGCAGGAAAGGAAGATCAAAGAGAAAACGAGCCTCTTCAGATGATACCGATGCTGTTGAATTGACTCTTCTGAAGAAATACTTTTTGTATTTGTACAAATTGTATTTTGAAACCATTTGGGGATTTTATCATGTACCAGATGATAAAAAACCACAATTTCAGGAAAAAATAAACATTATGAAACGAATAACACCATCTGGTAGACCTAATGATTTGCTGGACATTTGCAAGACTTATATGGAATGTGATCTACAGAGATTGGTGGATGATAAAAGTGTGTTACAGGAGCTAGAGGCACGACTTGAGAATGTCGAAACCATAAAAGAGTTGCTGCAAACATGTACAGATGAAGCCCGTAAACATTGCGAAAGACTACCAGGCACAAGTGCTCCTTTATCAAGTACCAGCACGCAGCAGTTGGTACCATACTCAGAAGGTTCAATGGTTCTACCCTACTTGGCTCCACAGGACAATGAAGAAGAAATGAGTTAAGAAAAAAAAAATTTTTTTTTTTTTCATTCACTCTATATATACTCCTTGCAGTCTACTACAGACCTGTGTTCGTCTCGCCTACATAAACAGTTGGCCAAAGTGACATAGCCAGTAGCACGTATCGAATGTGTTACCCAACCTTTCAAAGATCCGACATTTTCTCAAGTATCCGATTCCCAACATGGCAAACATCAGCCAGTTGATTATTAGCAAGAGCATCATGTACCATTTACACGTTACGAGTACACAAAGGACAATCATACTCGTCGAGTACACGCCTGTTGCAAGCAATGTTCCAACGACTACGGAATCCATCCAGAAGATGCAGCCAGCTTTTCTTGAATTCTAAAAGTGCGCCAAGACTCTGGTGACACCCGATGAAAGAGTGTAGACCACGTCAATTGCATATAGGCCTTATAGAATCGATGATTCCAGCAAGCAAACAACAGCAGAATCCACAAGGTTGTCCACAACATCCTGTAAGTAACAAGATGAGTTCTACCTTGAGTTACAAGTCGAATGCCGAAGGTGACCAAGAGTATTTTGTCAATAAATATGGAGATCAGCTATACTTGTTCACTCTCCACATAGATTTGATATTTGCAAAACGTAAAGGGCAACCCTATTATGCAAAACGTGCCGGTAAAGACGAATACTATCCAAAGATGGGTTTAATCGGAGATTATCCAATTCCAATTCCTGAGAAATATTATGCCAGAAAGGCTAATGATGACCAATTTTACCCCAAAGATCCTGAAGAGAATGAAAAAGTATTTGTTCATCCGGTAACAAAAACTGCAATGTATGCTCGAAAACACGACGGATTACAATTTTATCCAAAGAACAAATTGGGTGATGACGAACGACATGCGTTTGATGATATCATACAAGACGATGGAACAGTGACTTATCCGATGGACAGGGACGGCATGCCTATATTTCGTGGAAATATCATTATTGGTCAAGAGTATTTGAAAAATAGAGATGGCTCTTATCGAGTTCCTACATCCACGAAGGGAATGCCAATTTATGCCAAGAAAACTCTGAACGGAAGCTTGCTTGAATATTATCCTCCTGATGGCACCATTGGACAAGCATCGGATGGAAGTCAAGTGTATGCCGAAGATTCGAATGGGTTAGTTATATTTCCTGTTCATTCGACAACCCTAGACGAATACTATGTCAAGAATAAAGATCGTTCTGACAGATTGACAAAAAGGGATAATACACCCATTCATAGGTATGCCCGTGAACATCAAAACAGTGAAATTTATCCTCGAGTTTATAAAAGTTATAGGTATAGGGACGTCATCTTTGACAACAAGTATGCTAGAAATGGAAATTTAGAAATTATGTATCCGTTGGACGAATACGGTAACGAGTATACAATGATGGGTGCAGACTGGAAAAAGGTATTGCCGTTGGGTTATCCTGTCACTCACGATGGTTATGTTATTGTACCTGAATTTCAAAATAAGCCTTGGATCATCGACGCATTACAACCGGCTATCGTACAATCAAACATTATTGGACTGTTGAAGCGTGAAGACTCTACTCCTGACTATTGTACAAACGTAAAATCTCCAAGACTTTCGAGGTCTACCAAAAAGGGAAAATATCAAGTCATACCTCTGCCATCGCAATCCAAAGCGGCAAGTTTACCTGCACTGCCGGTATTTAACCAGTCGTTGTTTCAAAGTAAAACTTTAAGGTACACCATAGTAATGCTGGCATTAGCATTCCTGATGACAATCATAATGACATGGATGTAGGAAAAAAAAAAAAAAAAAAAATTTTTTTTTTTTTTTTTTTTTTTTTAGTTGCTATATAAGTAGCCATCACACCCAGTCGGGCTCATTCAGTTTCATGATGGAATAAAAAAAGACGCATGGCGAGCTTGGCTTCTCCCATTGAAAACGTATTGCTTGCGGACGATTTGAATCGTGTACAGCAAGATCTCGGTGACAGCGAACGACAAGTTGGACACACAGTGTTGGTCTTGGTAGCAACCCCAGCGATACTCGTTCCCCTTGGCATTCAACATTTCAAACAAAAGATTCACCTAGGCATTCTGATATTGGCCACACTGTTTCTTTGTATTTTCTTCATCATCCAGTACCGATTAGGTTGGATTCTTGCACTGTCCGAACGACTCAAGCTTCATGAACGAATACGAATTTAGACTGGTTGGATTGCATCCTCAACCCTTGGATCATGTGTTGAAACGCATCGGTCCCGTCGAGCGTCAAGTGGTGACCTATTTTAAACCCCATTTCCGTATGAAAAGTCGTCGTTTGGAAACAAAAGTCATCAAATCGACCTGTGCCGTGTATTTCGAAGGCTTGTGGTTCCGGTGGGTACATTCTGTCGAAACACCGTTTCAGAAATGGCCAACGAGCACTCACAATAAATTTGTCAACCAATTTCACAATTTTTCATGTCCCTTTTGGTCTGAAACGAGACTGTTTGTCAAATTGGACCAACGAGCTCAGGTGTATACCTTTCGGGATCGCGACGGCATGTATAGACTTGTATTTGAGTGGGAGTATGGTACGTTCGAGAAACCTTTAAGCCAAATACCCAACAAGTTGTCTCGTTTGAAACGATATCGCGACATATTTCAACATTTTAAATCACTCGGCGTGCCAACTTACACGTTGGACGAAACGCTGTTGGCTCGCAAATCTGTTACATACACCAGTACCACTTTCAACAATGACTGGTTGATTGCTCGCAAAGTGGATGGCATCTTTGGTTTCGTATTCAGCTACAAAGATCATTTGAGAGTCAAGTGGGAAGACGAAACCGAGCATGTTCGGCATGGCATGTCATTGGGAGACGGTATCGTGTTTGCAGCCGAAAAAGTAGACGATACGATCGTGTTGTTGGACGTGTATCAAGTCCGAGGACATCCAACGGCTTCCTGGTGCAGACGTGCCATACTAACCGAGTTTTTACCTGGGTTAACGCTGCCTGATGGATTCAGAGTTCAACAATATCGGAAATCGAAAGAAGAATTGCCTCATCTCGAACTCAAGACGGACGGATACATTATGCACAACACTGCCACCGATGAGATTGTAAAACTGAAAAAACATCATTCGATCGACGTGTTGTACATGGACGGATATTTTACTTTACCAAGTGTCAACGGCAGGACATTTCAATACCCGTGCTTGGAAAAGAAGGAAGAGATGCTGAATGGCCACGTGTATGAATTGTCCATTAAGGATGGTCGTGTGCTACGGCAAAGAACCGATCGGTGGACAGGCAATACGTGGAAGCAAATGTCTCAAATTTTTAGCGACGGGCGAGAGTGGGGAGGACCCGCTATGCAAGAGCGTGTCAAAGTCAAACGACTAGCTTGCAAACGAAATTCTATTCGAAGTAAAAAGTGAGAAAAAGTGAAAAAAAAAAAAAAAAAATTTTTTTTTTTTTTTTTTTTTTTTTTTTAATGAAGGGTATATAAAGAGGCACGCTGCCCGACTATAGTTTATACAGTCAGCAGCAATGGACTCTTATACTTCCCTGGTTTCTCATGTGCTGGATACACCCGCTTTAAAGGAGCGAATTGAAGGATGGCCATCTGATGTGGCTCTCAACTTGATTACGGAGGATTGGAAGGAGCGTCTGCAGCAAAGCATCTTGTACAAGACGCTCAAGCATGATTCTGCCAAGATGTATACTCCTGCCCGAACAAACAACATGTTCAAGGTACAGTACCTCCAAAGAAACAATCTTTCTTCTGATATTTATATTGTCGCTGTGTGCAGCATCCATCAACCGTACAACAGTGCCTACAAACACAAGTCCCCCTTTTCGATACAGATTCATGATTGTGAAGCGCTCAACATGTTGGCCATGGCCATGACGAGGGACGTGAATCCTACCAATACTCATTTGTCAGATACGGCAAAATTTAATTTTAAAACATGCAGTTTCCTTTGCCGTTATTGTCAGGAAGCTCGAGAAGATTTGAAAGGCCAAGGGGTGACATTGTCGGTGGGAATGAATCAGCCCTGTATTTGTGACATTGAGACATTTGACGGCACTTGTGTGGAAAGATGCTTTGCGCAACAAATGCAAGGATATCTGCAAGGCAAGTTTGTGGCCATTTTGCATTTGGAATTGACAAATCGTTACTTTTACGATTCCGCGGATGACCAGGAGGTGGTTCGCATCGGTGGTCTTGCAAAAAGAATGGTGGCATTCCCTGAATCCAATTTGATGGCGACTCCCAAGGTACCATTGAGTAAATTGAGTACGTTGAAACCAGCTCCAGTAGCAGTGGTGGAAAAAGTACAACCCGTTTCTACAAATAAACGTGCATTTGATGACGACGAAGAGGAAGAAGTTATAATACACCATGCACTACCGACCTCAAAGCATATGAAGCTGAATGAACCTTGGGACAGTGACGACGAAGACACAGAGGTAAAGGAGGAGAAAGTAATATTCTAGAGGAAAAAGGAATAAAGTATCTAGAAAAAAAAAAAAAAAAAAAATATTTTTTTTTTTTTTTTTTTTCTAGTGACTATATAAGCCAGCCACTCTCCGCAGTCAACATTCTCTAGTAGCTCATGGCAGCCGCAAATGTGCATTCGTCTTGGGCTCTGAAACCTTTGTTTTGTTACACATGGCTCGACAATGATCGCAACATTCACTTGTTAAACTGTGGCAATCCTGACGGTAAAAGCCCAACGTGTACCTGCAAAGACGTATTGGATCGCATCATCAAGAGCGACGAGCCGTTTCTCTTGCTAAAGATTTCCTGTGATGGGACCCACGAAGCATCATGTTCGAAGGAAAAAGACTTTTGCAGTTGCCACTTGAACGGATATTTCGATTATATAAAAGTCAAGGATGTCATTCACAAGAAAGAGTGTCTGATTAAAGAATGTGACGGTTCATGTGCCAAAGATATAACCCAGTCCGCATATCATATTCCACGGGCGATGCCAAAACGAGATAGCTTATGGTGGAACCCCGACAATGATTTTTTGCATTTGACTAGCTGTACAGGACTGTTGCCTTGCATGTGTACTTATAAATTGTTCCTGTGTGGATATTACAATGTTCGACTTTCCAGACACGGACCACATTTGACCCGATGTATGTCAAGTATTGACTTTCCTCCGGATGCCACAACTCCATGCAAGTGTAAATTAATCTTCAGGGAGCATTACAGGTGGCCAAGTAATAGGGAGTGATCAAAGTACCAGAGCAGTTGACAAGTGTATTAAAAAAAAAAAAAAAAAAAAAAAATTTTTTTTTTTTTTTTTTTTTTTTTTTTTACTATATATACTCCTTGCCTCTTGCATTCTGACTCTGGCAATACTCTTGTTTCATCATCAGAGTTGGATACATTTGCATAGTCGAGAGTGGCTTGTTAGATGCAGCTTGACATTATGGCTCTACGGTTTGCATTTTGAGTTCCCAGTCGATTGAGTCCTGGTTTGGAATGAACAATCTCTTTGGGGTGAACAATGCAAATTTCATCATAATAACCTTTCGAGTCAGCAAACGTAACGTTTCTAGAGCAACCAGAAACTATGATTACATCTGGATCACTAATGTCGGAAATGGCCACAACCCCCACATCTTTAACAAACATGGCATTGGGTTTCATACGCTGCACTTCTAGTTTGCTCTGGACATCCGCTGTTGCATTCTCTTGTACGCTATGCGCCAGGTGAGAAGAAAACTCCATTTTGCTCAGCATATACATGTAGCTTAGAGACAAGTTCAATTTATCAATTTCATGTTCTGCAGGCTTTGTTGTGTTTTTATCCATATCAACAATGTACAAAGTCATGTTATTGATGCGATTCATGTTTGAATTTGTTTGAATAAACGTTTCGGCAACGTATAATTTCGATCCAATCAATGCCAGGGGATGAGGACCTGCTTCACAGTGATCAGTAGGATTCACGTTGACATCTTTTGAATTCTGTGACAAGTTTCGAATCATTTCGTACGTGTATCGATCTCCTGCGGTAATGCGACCCCCATTAAACAGACGTTGAACAAATTCGTTGAGTCGTGGATTCATGCGGTAAATTCTGTCACTTTCCGAAGGTACGGCTTGCTTGGGACGATACGTTTTATCGACAAATAACCGAACCGGTAGAATGACGTCGTTAGGTCGGAAAAATACACCCGGAACAGGCTTCAAGTTGAATCCTGCATAGATTGTTTCCGTCGGAGTCTCAATGTACGAATAACCAATCTCTAGACCAAAATAGTCTCGCATGTGGTGATCACACATGAGATGTTGTACGTGATGGTTTTTCCGGCCAGTGCATTCCGGCTTGTTGCCACTAAACACACACTGTGTAGTTTCCATTCTTGTTTTAAAGGAATCAAGAAATGGCCGTATGGAAAAAGTGGGTCCTGAAGCCTGCCAAGACGTCTCGATCCTATCGACGTTTCGCTCAGACGGCAAAAAGTGTCACTCATTTGAATGCCATCGTCAAGAAAAATAAAGCCTTGGAATTTACAATTAAACGCCTCTTTAGCAAGACGACTGCTAAAGTCGCATTGGGTGCCACTGTTGTAGGCGTAGGTATTTCGTATATTAACGACTACATACAATCCAATTCGGGATGTTTCATCAAGAGTAACAATTCCGTTTGCAAAGTCAAAGAATTGAGTTGTTGTCAGCCCGAGCAAGTGCAGGACGTACCTTTTTGCAAGATGTCATCTTCTCTTCTCAAACCTGACGCGTGCAAAGGGTTCGATGAAGATGCGGAAAAGTCCTGTTGTCGCTATTGCGATTGTACATTCAACGATTGCCTCCCTACTCAGACCATGGAATGTCGTCGCCCTACGATTTCCGAAGCCTTGTCCCATTACGCCCAAGCATGGACGACATCATTTTGGCAAGCCATCACGGACATGTTTCCATGGTTGATTTGGATTTTCAGCATTATAGCAGTTTTGTTTGCTGTGTGGTTTGGCAGAAAAATGGTTAAATCAAGATGATTGAGAAATTGAAGCAGTTGAGACTTGCAAACGATGATTTGATTACCGTCCTCCGTCAAAAGTACAAGTTGGATATTGACAAGGTACCCGTGTGTAAGCGCCCATTCGAACGCCGCTTGACGTTGGATGTACTGAAAGATGCTAAATATGTCGAAGCAGCCAAGGAGTATATCGAAACACTTTTAAAGAACCAGTACAAATATGGTTATTTGTACTATTTGATGAACGTGAAACTCCGAGTGCCATTGGACGTGCGTTTCAATGGAGAAATGGCTATTGAATGTGGCCGTTATGATTTGATTGTAGAAAAACTGGATGAGATGGCTCGTCAATGGGGAAAAACGGAATCGTTGGTGAATGAAATTACCCGCCTGGAATTGTTGTACTTTTTCATTTTGGTGTTGAATCCCGACATGAATTGGATTACGGTGGACTTTATGCTGCAAGGTACAAATCGTAGAGGCCTCGCACATTTGATTGCTGCACCAGACCGCCTACTGCGCAATAAATAATTGTAACTTAAAAAAAAAAAAAAAAAAAAATAATTTTTTTTTTTTTTTTTTTTTTTCATATAGCCTATATAAAGCGTAGGCTCTTTACCCGCCTAGTCTGTTGTGACCAGTCATGCTGCCACTATACTGGAAGAATGGCACACATCTTGTATTCTCTCACAACGCTGCATATGGGCATATTGCAGCAAAAGTTCTTGAAGAGTGTCCTCCAAATACCCAAGTAAACTTGTTTGACGATTCGTGTTGGTTGGACCTTAAATTCTCTAAAGAATGGGATCATTTCATATTCCATTTTTCGGAACATGACTCGGACGAACACCGAGTTGTTTTTCCGTTTGCTTCTATCATTTGTGTCGGTCGGTACTTGCTGACGTTACATGCTCTCGTTCGTCTCATCATAAAATTGAAACCTACCATATTCATTCGAGTCTCCCCTTCCCAATCGACTCGTATCATACTAGCAGAAAACAAGGATAAACGCAAATTTTTCGGTTTCACTCGTGTCGGAAGTTTGACGACCAAGCCTTACCGCAACCGACCCGACGATGGTCTCATTCTGGATGCTGCAAGTTTAATAAAGCAAGAATGAACTTTCCGAGATACTGTTCGTTGTATAGTCGATTTCATGGCTCCACGTCTTTTCGAACCGAACAAGACATTATGATTTTGGATTTGGCCGACCTGGATTTCGATCCATGGTCTTGTTTGCGTTTTTTTCGTTTCGAAACAATTTCCATGAATGCCCAGCAACCTTTTATTCAAGCTTTGAAATTACTGTTTAAATCCGAGGCACCCGTGACCGTCTTTTGTCAAAACGAGTCCTGGTCTGCACTCTTGGGCAACACCAAATTCATCATGCCCGTCAACGAAGCGGACGCCAAGTTTCAACTTTACGCCACACCCTATTTCGTCAAGGATCCGTCTTCCATCGCCGAACACATGCAAGGCATTTCGCATGCCACCTCTGACAACGTGTTCATGTACAAGCATGGCGTGTTGTATTTGGATCATATGGATGTACCCTTCCCGGGTGGCTGCTATTTCGATGCCAGTGTCGTCAGTGGACCCTTGTACCGTATTTGTTTCCTGAGTCGAGAGCCGCTCAACAAGGCATTGGCGGTGGCCACTGAATGGAAATCGCGTCGCGATGTTTTAAACATTCCCTTTTTAACCAAAGAGACGCTGGCCAATCCCACGATGATTCCCGCCCTTCAACCCATTGCCGTTCCCTACTTGCCAGACAACCGTGTCGTGAGCGTGGGATCGATTCAGAAACGATTATCGATGAACGATCCTAAATGCCTGATTCAAGATGTGCTTCACTCGTACCGTCGAAATCATCCCGATGTGCAAAACGTCGGCATCGTGATGGACTGGCCGTTTCGTCTCACCTTTGAAGGGACTCGCCCGAATGCTTCCAGTGACAAGGAGTGCGTAGCTCTGTCGGTCAACGGCGTTCGTCCCACCAAAACCCTCCATGTCCGTTATCCTTACGACGTGTATACCGAATACGATCAAGTACCCGCCATTCCCTGGACTCTGGTAAACTATCATCCCGTCATTCTCGAGTTGCCACTCGATATGGTCAAGGTGAGCGTCGATTCGATCGTGTTGGGATACGTGTACAAGAATGGCTTTTATTGTTTCAATCATCCCGTGATGGAAGGCAGACCTACCCACGAATCGGCTCGAAATGTAAAATGGTTGCTTTCTCCCATCAAACAGTTGGATGTGGCCGTACAGGAAACATTTCGTATCGACGAAAAGTATGCTCTCAACCGGATCCAAAGACACGGCATCCCAGCGTGGTGCATAACGCATGCAGACGACACGCACAAGTACCCGCAGAAAAAGGTGTTGCCTCCACTGGTCGAGGCATGGGTAAACCTGTTTTGTCAACAAATGGGAAAGTCGCCCGTCGTTGATGTCAAGATGATTCAAATGGCTTTGACGCTTGCTCGCCACAAGGTGTGTTTCAAGATTAAGATAAAGACTGACAAGAAGAAGGTGGACGAAATTCTTCTCAACGACAATGAAATTGAAATGGTCATGACTAAACTCGAAACCAGTTTCATCAACAGTGTAAGAGTACGGGAAGACGAGGAAGAGAATAATGGCAAGGAAGAAGGAGAAGGGTGCAAAATCATGTAGACATGTACAAGCATATGCGTATAAAAAAAAAAAAAAAAAAAAAAATTTTTTTTTTTTTTTTTTTTTTTTGGTGTATACATATAGTCTGCTTCTCTTCCAGTCAACCACTAGTTGTTTGTGTGTAGAGTTGTTGCAGTCTCCATTTCACCATCTGGCTTTCGCCGAAGCATTTCAAACGTGGCACCTTGGATACCAAACCATTGATTGCAAACTCGCTTCCATTGATTCAGGTACGCTTGGTGAGTCTTTGGCAGCAAACGTGGAACATTGGCGTATTCCATCAAGTCGTCCATCTCGTGCGTTTGTAAAAATTTACATCGCAGCACTGGATCATTGTTGAACCAGCCGAGCAAGTCTCGCATTTTCAGTTTAGTGTAAAGTAATAACCAGACCAACAAAGCCATTTCGTCCGTATCTTTCCATTTCTCCACACGACTCTGAATCGTATGCATTTGACTCAAAGTAAACTTTCGTCCACGGCGTTCCATTCTTGATTTCCTCCTCCTAAATGCGTCAGTGGGATTCGGCTCGACGATTCAATTTGACGACCCAAGTTTTACCCTCCGAGTGCCGTTACGTCGTACTGCTGCATGACACATTTTCGTTTCAATTGGAAAAGGATTTGCAACGGACGTTAAAGATAAACAAGAAACCTTTGATTTGGTTTAGCAAAGCCTTTCAAAAGCATCGGGTGCGAGTGGAATATACGACTTGTTTTACGAAATCGGAATTGAATGTATTGGGACCCATTGCTGCAAAGTCAAGTCATGGCATCGTCGCTCGATTGTTTGAAAAACTCTACGACCCCAACGTGCAACTCGTCACCGCCTTGCACAACGCCAAACAAGTATTTGGCGACAAGCTGCCGTACGAAAGCATATCCATCGCCTCCTTCCGAGATCAAATCTGCACTTGACGCATGGGTCGCAGATCGGTGTCGAGAGACGCGTAGTACTCTCCGAGAAGGTCGCTTTTACGTGTTGGGTCAAGTGGCCGAAATGCTCATGATTCCCAACGTGTGGGACATGCAGGACAATATTCAACAACGGGACGAGTTGGCCACCATCTTGCTCAAAGACGTCAAATGCAAGCAGCCCAAACTATTGCCAAACGACAGACTGGAATGGAATCGATTTTTATTGAGTTGGATTCGTCGAGGACCCATCACAAAGGATCGTCTCATGTATCATTTGTTGGCAGTGGACGGATTCGATGGTGTCGAGCACAAATGTCTGAAAAACTATTTGATCAACGTGGTGGATCCGGACTGCCTGCGACAAATGTATCGCCTCCACATGACGGCTGTGCGCCACATGTACGAATGGTTTGATAACCAGCCGCAAATCTCTAGCCTGACAGGAGTGGATTCGGCCTGCGTGGTATTTTTGGCCTTGTTGCAACTGTATCGAGACTGTTTGTGTCTGCAAGACGAAGTCATTGCCATGCAAGCTCACCAGGCAAAGTTGTGGGCCGAACGATTTTTACATCGGGACTCGTCGTACTATCAGGACGTTCGTAAAATTACTCTGGACCTGCTGCAGGAATTGGGCCAGGTATATAAATCGGCATGGCGAGATAGAGACTGGAAACTTGTGGCTATGGAACAGTTGACAAACTTGGCCAACAAAAACTTTTTACATGAATAGTATCATACAAGAATGAATTAAAAAAAAAAAAAAAAAAAAAATTTTTTTTTTTTTTTTTTTTTTTTTGGTCCTATATAAGCACGAGTCATTTCACGACTTGTTCATGTTGGACATCATGGCTTCTTCACCTTTATACTTTAAAAGGTATTCAGAGGCTGTTGTGGAAAAGGCCCATGCGCTCGAGATTATCACCACCGAGCAGTATGCGTGTATTCTCAAGTTTTACGATGAGAGTACATTCATCATCGAAGGGAAAGCTGGAGTCGACACTTTGAAATTATTTATTCCACAGGTGGAACAAGTCGATTATATTGCCGACAAGGATTTGTATTGCCTGCGAGTCAAAGAATGGCCGCATCTCAAAGTCATGTGCCTCAAGTGCGCTCCCTCCAATCCCTGCATTTGGAAATATTTCGACGAAGAAGACAACGAGTTGTTCGAGTATCGCATAGATACCTATTCAATACTTTGTCCAGCCACCCCGCTTCCGATACACGGTGCCGACACGTCGAACCATGGACTCGATTAACGTGGCAAAATACGAGTCGGGAAGATCGTTAAACACCTGCAACACGTCCTCCCACAACTGGTCCTTGTTTCTCACGCCCGTTTCGCGTCTCTTCAATTCGATACGTCTCACCAATTCGGCCCACACGTTTTCCACCGGATTCATGTCGGGACCTTTCGGGGGCCAGTCTTGCATCACACGAATATTATGTTCTCGTAACCACTGGGTGGTCGTGCGACTCGTATGAATCGAAGACAAGTCTTGTTGGAACAAGAGTCTCTTTGGAGTCGAGTCGTCGTCGTCTTCGGCCAGCAACGTTTCGATCGAAGGCAGGACTCTGGTCGTGTAATAATCCGAGTTGAGCGTTCTTTGTTCGATGCGATGCAATTGTTTGATGCGGCCGTCACCACCGAATGCCATCCACACACAAATGGTGAATCGAGCACACGTTCCGGTGTTGGGATTCACCACGTACGCATCGTCGTAGCGGTTGCTGTCTTTCGGGCGATACACGCGAAGAGCACCTCGACTCGAGGACCGAAATACTTTTTCATCCGAAAAGACGACTCGTTTCCACTCTTCGCAAGACCAATGCAGGTAGTTGAGAGCATAGGCAAACCGCTTTTGGCGATGAAATTCGGTAATGAAGGGTTTGCGAGCCGGTGTATAACACTTTAGGCCTTGTTGTTTCAACCGATTACGTACCGTGTCGACGCTACAGGTCGGAGCAAAGTCTCGGCAAAGATCGACGGCCGTCAAAAAAGGATTGCGGCACGAAGCTTCGTAAAGGGTTTTGTCGTCTGTCGCTTTTCGAGGTCGACCCGATTTGGTTTTGGCACGCTTACCTCCTCGCACGATCCAATAATGAACGGTCGACGGACTCGTATCCAATTCCTTGGCAATGGCGCGTTCCGACAAATGTTTCTCTTCGTACAAACGTAAAATTTCTCGACGCAAGTCCATTTTTCCCCCACCCTTGGTTCAAACAAGATGGAAGAGCAAGTGTCGCTTTACTGCCCCAAATGCAAAACGAGAACGGCGACGGAAGCAGTGGAATCGCATCAATCCAAGAATCAACGAGCCATGTGGAGAGGACGATGCATCACTTGTCGAACCGTGAAAAGTGGTTTTGCTAAAACAAGACATGCACTTTCTGGAAAAGATCCGAAATCTTTTGTGTCACGATGTGCAACACATGCAACTGGTGCAGCTGAATGACGCCGTCTTTGCCGTACAATGCCAATTGTGTCAAAACATGCCGATTCCCGACGTGTACGGATTTATCGCAACTCTGGCGTGTAGCGATCAGCAGGACGAAGCTTGTGACTTGGCTCAACTCTACAGTGAATGGACGGGGGACGACTCTATTCCCGTACCCTGGGTGATTGAAGGTATCGACGGTATTTTGATGAAACGTGTCATGGGTCAATCGCTCCACATTATTCGTCATTGTGTCGCATTGTTTAAATCGCTGAATGCTCCCTTTACGCAAAACGGCACATCGGAAAGAAACAACGACAGTTTTGCCTATCTGTTTGAAAACTTTGACGATATTGTCGAGTCAACTTTTAAACAAAAGTCGTCTCAAAAAACAGCAGACACACTCGACATGGTGTTGCAGGGTCTTTTGAAAAACATTAAAGACCTCACCTCTAACAAGAAGGGAAAAATCGATGCGAATTTTTATTACGATTCACTCGTCCCATTTGTGAAATCGTGCCGAGAAGATGCACCACTGCTGCCCCCCGACACGGACCAAGAAGCCCCTCTCACGCGTCAACTCGTGAATCAATTGAAAAGATCTCAAGCCATTCGTCAATTGTACGGTCCTTTTTGTACAAATTTCAATGTGATTCACATTTCGTTGGGCTTTATGGCTTGCAGCAAAGACTATGATGTCATGACAAATTGGATGTTGGACTTTGGAGCACGCGTGTGTCGTGGCGAGTTTTTCTGGAAACAGTTTTCTACGTCTCCGCATATACAGAAAGCATTACACGTGTTCAAAACCGATGTGACCTACAAGCGTAATACGGACGTGTATTATGTGATGCGCCACATCAAGAACGGCGATGGCATCGAAATTCTGTAGGAAAATTTAGACAAGTATGATCAACTGGGAAATTTGCTCAGGGAACGATTAGATGCTCCTCAAAACGTGATAGACAATGTGTGGAGCTCTGCATTTCCTGCCGTCCTGTTTGATTCCCATATTCCATACTTGGCGTTTTCGTTTTCCTTTGGGTTTTTGCTGGGAAACAATGACAGAAAGACGGGCATGTACCAAAAGGGTTCGTTTGCCAAAGCAAGACGCATGTATCGAGAATCCGAGGATTTTATTCGCAAACTGTACGAGTTTGATCAAAAGAGTCCAGTCATTTGGACAATTGATACGTTTCAGTTGTTTATGGCGTCAGACCCACACATGGAAGAACGACTGAGAGACTTTTTTGCCATATTTGTCAAGAACGAAGAGGGTCAAATAAATTGTGCTTCAAAGGGTACATCGGCAGCCATGAATGAAGAGTGAAAAAAAAAAAAAAAAAAAAAAATTTTTTTTTTTTTTTTTTTCTTCATAGTGCCTATATATACTCTTGCCTTTCGCTGGTGTGTATATCCTACGTGCCTATAAGTCAAGATAGTAACAACTATGGCTGATGATAATATTACGAGCAACGCTGGTTCATCCTCCTGGACATTTTCTTCCTCTTCATTTCCTTCCAAGTTTACACTGAGGGATGAATGGTGCAAAATAAAGATGAATCATTTGATGATGAAAGGTTGCACGATGAATGCTGCTGAAGGCGACCGACGCCAATGTCAGTCGATATGCAACATGGTGGAAGCCATGATCGCGGACGAACAGTTGGCTTCAAGACCGAATGATTCGACATCTATTCTAACCGTGAAGCTTCGCATCCTCAGTCGTATTTTGCGTTGCATGAATTTGTCTTTTGAAGAGATACAGCTTATTCAGGACACGCATGTCCTTGTCCACCGCGAAAATGCCGGTATCATGATGCAACTCTGTAGCAAAGCCCAAGAGGCTGATTTGATCTTGTGTCAAGACTTTATCCCACCCGACAGACTGATCAAATTGATACGATTCATGTGCAAACATGGTCATTCGAATACAGCTCAAGCCCTGTTGGCTATTGATGGATTGGGTGGCGTCAAATTGAATAATGCTCCGAATATGGATGTGAAGCGCTATTTGGATAACTTGAAGATTGCTTCCGAATCAGCACAAAATATCTATGACCAAGAATGTGGATGGAAACCGGTTCACGTGCGTACTGTACGCAAAGTGTACGAAGAATTGGCAAAATGTAGAGCGGGTGCCTTGGAACATGACGTGTATCAAGTCATGTGTCAAGTCCTAGAGGACAGAGCCGGTATAGTTTTACCGAAGGCGTCAAACGTTGCCATTTTGGAACCTGAAGTTTTAGAGGCTTGCGTCAATGTTTATAATACATCCATGGCTGATGAATACTTTGCAGAGTTTGTGCAAGTTCTCAAGAATAAAATTGAGACGAATGAACCGCCACAAAAAAGACCCAAGAAAAGAAAAGCAAAGAAGGAAACTGATGCTGCTGAAGGTACCAGTGAAGACGGCAACTCTGCTACGACAGTAAATGAGTAATGAAAAAAAAAAAAAAATTTTTTTTTTTTTTTTTTTTTTTTTTTTTTTTTCTAGCCTCTATATAAACCAGGAGCAAGAGGGTATGGCAGCCTCAAAGCGTGTCCACTTTGATGAGACGTTCAACGAGACAATTTCGTATCCAGCTGAACCTCTACTGACAAATCCCGATTTGCAAGACGCCACTGATCGGCTGCGTATAGAACGACAACACCCGACTGAATTTGACAAGGTTCGCCATCTGTTTCAGAAATGTCGAGACCACGATTTCATGATTGTATACGGTAATTTGGGGAGAAATCCAATCATCTTGACATATTTTTTGGACTTGTGTTTTTCAGCTCAAGAATCGGTGGGTGTATTGGCTCCGTGGTCCCACTATAAAACTCCATACAAAGTGAAAACAGCATCTCATCTAGACTATGTATTTGTCATTGAACCGTATTTCGGAAAACACTTGGTAAAATTTGCCAAGCACGTGATTGTATTAACCAGCCACTTGTCACTGACGTATCCTCCATCGACCCCAGTTTATTTTTTACATGTCGGTCGAACCAACCAGGCGGAACCAGAACAAGTGAAACCCAAAGGATCCGTTTTCGTTCCACTTGCTTTTCATCAAAACAAGCTGTTTCATTTACAACGTTGGACGCACTTGGACATACAAAACGCCAAATCTGCTCACGATGCCTTTATGAAACTGTCGACGGGTCGAGAGTTGATACCGGAAGGACCCTATACGTTGGACATGTCGCCTCGAGACGATCAAATTATTCGTTGGCACTTGGAAAAGACGAAACAAGTATTTCAAGATGGAAACGTGCATGCTATGTAGACGTAATATCGATGGATCGGGGAGGAATGCTTACACTTTGGATTGTGAACATCAATTTCATCATAGTTGCCTACTTTCACGACTTCCTCGAACATGTCCCCAGTGTAACTTTCCGGTGAGTCGAGATGACCTCACAAATTTCAGACAAGTCCTATATGAACGTCGATTAAGGCGTTTCAATGGTGCTGATGATGATTATGATGATGATGACAGTGATGATTCTGGTTACGAGTCGTTTTGAAGATAGTCCACAAACCATTCAATGAACTTTTTACGTTTATTTTCATCAGACTGGTATACCAAGTCCAATACACCGTCCTCGTCGAGAAAGTAACCTCCCACGTTATCGAAAGACAACAATCTCTCCTTGCGTAAATTCCGCTCCACGGCTTCGTGAGGTACAGAGTGACCTAAACACCAGGCAACCGAATTGGAGAAGAAAAACAAGGCTCCTCTTCTTCGCAAAACAATCATTTCGTAGAAATGTGTATCATCCTGATGACCAAGAAATGATCTTGGAAAATAAAAGTAATGCCAGCCGTCATTGTCTGGGTAGCGATCCATGCCAGAGCTTGATTTAGAAAAAAAAAAAAAAAAAAAAAAAAAAATTTTTTTTTTTTTTTTTTTTTTTTTGACTAGTATATATAGAGGCTCACCATTCCGTTCTCTTTCAGTCTGCAGTCATCGTGGACACTACCAGCATGGCTCACGTCTATATTCCCTACAACAACATTACAGAGTTGGTGGATGGATTTCAAAATCTCAACTTGATACGTGATGCAGCCTTTCCGGAATCTACAGCAAATTTTGTCATGATACAGCCCGACTCGTATTATGGATCATACGGTGGTTTACTCCTGGACACGGTGCTTCAGCATTACCAGCTCAAGATTCGAGATACACATTCGACAAGTGATTCTATCGGTCATGGGTTATCACTTGTTTGGTGGAATACGGCTCGACCCGAAGTGAAAGGAGATTGTTATACGTGTGCTGTCGAAGGACGAGTAGCAGTGACACCCAAAATGTTTCGACATGTACGCATCAATGCGCTCCGACAAACTCCTCGTCGTCAAAAGAGTAGTTACTATGCTACCAAAGCCTGGCGCATAAAAGATGCATCCTTTTCCAAATCCGATTCTGAATAAGTGGTTTTGGGTTTTTGTTTTATGTTGGCTGTGACGAGGTTATGGATTTGAAACCACAATTGGCGATTCGACGTTTCATTGTCCAGCAGTTGTGGGCGAACATCTTGCATGATTTTATGCATGTGTCTCATACAAATACCACATCGTAGAAAGCGGTACAACGAGTGAATGACCAATTCCCTCCACATGGTTTTGGCTTCGACGTGATTGTCTCGAAAGTCCATGGCTTCGGCCATCCAGTGAAGTAATCGCCAAAAGAAAGAACCTATTTGAAAAATGTACAATTTTCGAAACGTGTGCGTAAAGTGTTCGGCCTGGGTGATGGAATCTGTCATTTCGATTTTGCAGTCCTGAATCATAAAAGTTCGCAGAGCCGGATAATTGCCTTCGTACACCAACTCCATAATGACTTGATCCAGTCGAAATAACAAGTGTACATCCCAAGTGACATTGTACAAAAAGGATAGTATGGAAAAGATGCACTGTTTCAGCAACTGGATCCAAGCTTGTACGGCCTCAGGGGATTCGGGCTTTCGAAAAATGCGATAATACATTTCAGATTGGACGATGGCCACTAGACGCACTAAGAACGCCATGACCGTCTCGTCTAAACGTTCCCGAGGAGTAGCATCTCGGAACTTGGTCGTAAACATGTCCGTGTTCCAGGGATAATATTCTGGTTCGATTTTTGTTCCACGACGAAAAAGTTGAGAAGCTTCATAATGCAGAAGGGAATCTTTTTCATCTTGCAAAATCTGTTGTAGTCTCCGTTGATCCACGTGGCCCAAATAGGCCTGCTTCATATGCTTGAACGTTTCGTACTTCATGAGGATACTTGTTTTCGCATTGCAATATGAGCATGTCCAAGCTTACGGAGATATAGTGATTAAAAAAAAAAAAAAAAAAAAAAAAATTTTTTTTTTTTTTTTTTTTTTTTTTTTTACTTGCTATATATACTGGGTCTCTCTGCACATGGTGTATATTTGTGGGTATGCCCTACCTCCAGTTGCTGATCCAAGTTCGCTGTCCTGTTATCGCATGGAATCGCCGTCTACTGGCTTACTACTTGGGATCCTACTTTAAGCTCCATCATCCGCACATCAAGACATTCAAAGTGTTTGCAGTCAATACGTGGATACTCCAGGGGTCCTTTATTCATTTTCCAGTTTTACTGCTTTACAATGACAAGCGTTTACGTGTGCCACGAACCATGTTTGTTTTTAGAAATGGCTTCACAAGAAGGACTCGTCGATTTGCACGTAGGTCCTTTGCCACAGCACGGATTACGCATTGAAAGAGGACTCTCGACATGTGCTTGTTCATCCGAAAATATACGATTAATTGTGAATGGGCGATACATTGTGTGTCGTTCGTCGACCCTCGTGGCTTTTCCTCATTACGGCATCCCTCACGATTGTACCCCCGAAGAACACGTGACGATCGTCGCTTGGCTCACGCGTCAACGTTTTTTATCATTTGCTTCGGCTTACGAAAACAACAACTTGAGTCGATTTCTAGCCCCCAATCGAACGTTTCGAACGAAACCTTCAAATACTTGTTCTCACTGTGAAATACACTATATGGAAAAGGATCCCGTATTTTGTTTAACCCTGCAAGCGCCGTTCTATTTTTTCGAATATTACCGCCCAGCGCCCACCTGAAACATGCGAGTTGACCAGATAGCGGCTTCGATTTTCCGAGCTACTTTAGCTTCCCCCATTTTACCTGTGGCGGTGATGACAGGGACGAATTGCTAAGTTTGGGTGGTCTTTGTCCAGGGTCTTGCCGAAACTCCCCCTACCCCAGGCAGATCATTAGCGGTTAAGTTCCAGTGGGGCTGGGTTACCTTGAGAGTTTCATTTTCGACTCAAAGTAGATTTTTTCATTTATCTTTCTAAAATGTGGCTAGCTGGTGGTTGGTTACTGAATTGGATGTTTTGTGTATGTGTGTACATATTCGATTTTCGTAAAGCAAAAAATAATTTTTGAAACTAACATTTTTCTGTTATCTTTCTGCAGAAGATATATATATATTTTAAAAAATTCGTATAAGTTTTGAAATAGATAATTCCATTTTGTCAAAAAACACATTTTCTCCATAAACAGATACAATTTGTAAATTTTATGCAGATTTTATCTTAAAAACAGAATTTTTGCTGTTTTGATTACGAAACACTTGGTATCAAAAGTACACTGCTCAAAACAATTAGGGTAATGCATGGTTTAAACCTTGTCGACCCAATGGTTCCATTTGGAATCATTAGCTTGCGATTTTTTTTCTCACTAAGTTGAGCTCGCACCTACTTAGATAGAAGAATCGTGTCTTTTGAAGAATTAAAAGAATACTTGTTTTAATTAAATGAAAACATCAAAAGCATAGTAAAATAAAATTCACTCCTAAAAAAATTTTACGAAGTAAATTTACCCCAAATTCTTCACGCTTGCATTCTTAAATGTTTAAAATAGGTTTTAACTTTATTTTTTTAACAAATCAACTTTTGAAAAGAAGTATTGCTATAATGTTTTCAAAAGTTAAGACTCCAATATTTTCCCCTTAAATTTTAGTTAAAAAATTAAGATATTTTTACCCTGTTTTTTACTATTTTATTCGGGGTGCATAATGAATCCATTACACTCATTTTAGATTTTTAGAACAAAAAAAAAGAAGTTGGAGCTGAAAATGTTTACAAAAGTAGGCAAAGTGTTCCCCTAATTGTTTTGAGCTGTGTATAAAAATTACTTGGACGATTTAAATATACAAACTACATCCGTGGCGGATGGGTAATGGTCAGCTCGCCTGAGTCATATGCCCTCGACATTACGAGTCAGGTAGGTTCCATTTTTAGACGGTAAAAAAGGATAGGTATTTACATGCTGGCGATGTCCCGTCTGTCTGTTCGCTTATATCGCTCTTCCAAAATCGGTTGAATCCGTCGGATCTTAAGAATTCTTTCTTTTTTTGGAAAGGTATGACCTCCGATACCCATCTTTCATAACTTTATTCATTTGTCTGTATGCCCGGACGGATATTTGTCTACTATCTGTCAGCGAATTACCCATTGAATTAGCAGTGAAAAGGTACGTCAAAGAATGTGGTGCCAGTAGGAACGCGCCCCCCCCCCTTTTCTGCTTTTATTCACACCGTCCCTAATCACCGGAAATGGGGGGATTGGTGACAGACTTGAAATTAGCGTCCTATGAAACACGAAGAGACTGTAAAGAGTTTTAACAACTACCCAAAGACGTCCTAATTTTTGATTTTAAGTTAAAAGTTATCAGTTTTCATGTATACGCTAATGAATAGTAAGGGTCTTCAGAGTTTAATGGGTAATTTTGATAAAAAGTTATCTTTTTATTAGAAATGTCCCCCCCCCCTTAAGTTTTTTTATTTGAATTATAGCTTATATGATTTACTATTTTAAAGCGAAAAATAAACATGTATCACAAAAAAATAAAAAAAATGGTACGCTTTTTAGAGTATATCAATAAAAAATTACTCTGATTATCTCGCAAAACTGCAAAATTAAATTTGCAGCATTCGTAAAAGCAAATTCTAAACTTCTTATTAGCATTAAAACCATGGCCTAAGTTTGCGGCATAATGAAACAGATTATATAAAAAGTCAAGCAAAATATAATTATTGTTATGGTAAAATATAAAGAGCTTCGGAATTAGATTGTCGGAAAAAAACTACATTAGTTTATACACTATTCTTGCGAGTGCAAATGTGACAGGGTAAATAAATAAAGAACAGTGTGACAATGATTGTATACTTGGCCCGTATGGTCCAAAAACTTTGAAAGTTATAAATCAACTTTGGTCCAGCTATATTGACCAATTTACCCACTGTGAATGACTGCTCAGCAAAACATTGTAAATATCTAGAAATTTATTAGAAGAGAGAGAATGCAAATGTGGAAGTACAGTTTGATAACAGTTCTTATATATATATAAGGATAGAAATAGGTACAACGTAAATTAAAAGTAAAAAAAATAGTTACTTAATAATTTAAAACAGAAACTGTAAAGTTTATTACGTTTTTCGATTTTTGAAAGAGTGAAGGGACTGCGGAAACACCCTAAAATGATAATAAATTTATGGGTAAACGCATTATTTACTTATTGTATTATATTGTGGTTGACTAGTTGTTCACTATATCTCTTACTTACATGAATGGCAATAGCGCGATTTGTTTTTCTGACATTTCTATAACAGAAACCAAACTGAGTAAGTATGGCATGAACACATCTATAATAATAAAAGAAAGAGTCTGTGTGTTTGTCTGAGGATCGCAAAAGACTTACTTAGACTGCTCTAAAAAATTCGAAATTTTTAATATAGATTCCTTTTAATTCCTACGTGTGCACCTGAGGCTTAGTTTTTTTCATATTTGATTGTGATTTTTAATTAATATAATTAGTTTAAAAAAAAACCGTCATCCACGTGAGAGTGCGGGACCATAACAGGGCTTGAAAATACCCGACCGTGCCGAAACGGGGGCTTGACGCCATCCTCTAATAGTATTTGCTTTTTAAGTGCGCCTGAGCCAACACGTATTTGATTTGTTTTGATTTTGAGTGTATTTTTATGAGTTGGCAGACCATAGCAGGGACTTCAAAACACAACGAACAGGAGCTTGACGCCATTCTCTGCTATTATTTGCTTTTTTCCTGCGCACGCGCCAACACGAATTGAATTTAGTTTAGATATTGTGTGTATTTTCACAAGTAAGCAAAGCATGCCTCTAAAAAGAAACAATGCGAAGTTAACGGGTTCCCAGTAAGGCGGGACCATTCTAGTAGTATACCATAAATGCATGCGTGAGAGACTGTAGATGTTCTCATATTGTTTTCATTTGGAAGTTTACACGTTATTCGCACTGTAACTCAAAGTGAATTTGGCAAGTTAAGTAATCAAATAGTTAACATAAGATTGATTGAAGTCTTGAAATCCAACAACACCTTCACTTATTACTTCTTTTTCTTATGCTGTGAAACAAATGCACTTTCAACAACCTTACTTAAAATCTTTACGAAAATGTCGAAACAAGGAATAGCACACAACATATTCTACATCTCCTGACTGAGTCCTACCTTTGTAAACTGAAAGTCTGATTTTATAAATTACGGAAAATAAACTTCTTTTCGCCTCTTGAAATATTTTCCCCTCCTTATTTAAATGATTTTAAAAATACGAAATTCCCTTCGGATTCTATAACAACGGTCCTCCTTTTCTATAATAACTGTTCTCTGTTACAACTACTTCTTGAATATTATATATATTTCTCAGCTTTAAAACAATTTTAAAACTAATAGAATGCAGCTTATTGGTTTCAAATATATAAGCTAAGAAGTTTCAAATGGTTTTAGTCGTGATATTCGCTGGTCCAAAGGTTCTTTTACCTTGAAGAAATTTAATAACGTTAGAATAAGCAACTTTTTCATCGACATTATCATTGTTTCAACTTTTCGCTTAGTTCTTATAAAATTCAGCTCCAAAGTGAAAAAGTGGATGTTTCAGATTGCTGATTCATCGATATCTTCATTTTCGCGAAAACTGCTAGCTAAATAAGTGCACAAACAGTAAGCATCTGGGTGCCAATCATCACAACTTTTGAACCTTCTAGCAACAAACCACACCCAAAAGCCATACCCTCACTTTTCCCCATTATGTACGAAGTACTTGTATTTCAGTAAACTCTGATGCTATTGTAATTGGTCCTGGTTGTAGTCCATTGACCTATGTCAGGAACGTTCCCATTAGTAACCGAAGCACAATAAACATTGTTTACTTTTCATATTGGTTCCACATAGGATCTTGCGAATAATAATTTTACGCCATGGCATGCGAATCCCAAAGGCGACACATATTTGTCAATTGGAAAGCCAACCTTCTTAGTACAAGTACTTTTCTTACATAAAAATACATTTTTCTGCCTACAGAAACCAAAAACCTTTTGGCATATTTTATTGTACATATTTTATTGTATTTAGAAAGAGTTGCGAGAAAAATTGAAAGATATTTCGAAGCAGTAACACAAAAATTATAGTTAACTAAAATATAATAAAATATTTGAGAGTATGAAATTCTATTTTACAAAATTTGTTAAGTGTGGAAATATTTGAATAATTAATACACTTTCCCGGTTTAGAAAATCTAGTTTATCTGTGTATTGCTTTTCTAAAATGAATATATATAATTTTGATAATTGTATTATTTTATAATAGCTGTACTTCATAATTTCGAATTCTGAATTTCATAATTTCTATTTTTGATTAATTTAAATATCCAAAACATTAGAAATGATCATTGAATTTTCCTATAATTTACTTGTTATATAAAAATATTTACAGAAAAACAGAAATAATCTGACTGTTAGCTAACTATCTGAATGCATTTTGCGTTATTCAAGATCTAAGTAATAGGAATGCAAACTGACAACGCATACGTTATTACATTACAAATCACTTTTTGGTTCGGGAATTTCATCAGAGGATGCCTCGTACTGCTCATATGGCTAGGGTCGCTGAGTTGTCCATCGAGCGACCCTAATATGGCTGGAAACTTCGAAAGCATGTATCTCTTTTTTCGTGTGGCGTCCAGGCTCTTATCATTGTAGCCTAAGGACTCATGCTTGGGGCCTTGCTGCTCTCCGTACAGAACGAAGGCTGCGGAGTGGGGGGGGGGGAGCTTGACCCCCTTTTCCCACTTTTCCCCACCTGACAAACACATGGTATAAATAGCCGGCTCGGCGTGTTGTGTTGAAAGACGCACTTTCAAAGCAGATCACTTGGTTTCTCAAACAAGGTGAAGCACACAATTACAGTGGTACATATTACCAGGTTTTTTTTAAAAGTATTTCTCTTAAAATAAGAAGAGGTAATTTTATGAAAACGTACATTGATACAAAAAAAGGAAATTTTCTTTGTGAATTTTGTTCATTGAATAATAAGTAATATATTTTATTCCTTATATAAAAGGCAAAAAATCCTTTTCAAAAATTCACAGACATAAATAAATTGCTAAAATTCAAGTAATTAAAAAATGAATCATAGATAAATATTTTAAACTTTTTTTTTACGTTTTTTCTATGCAGAGAGATAACTTCAGACAGAACAAGAAATAAGCGTCCTTTTTTTTTAACTAGCAAGTCTTTCACAAAAGAATTGTTTTTTATTATCTATATAAAGATTAAAATAAACAAAAAGTGTGCAATCTTGAACACAGTTAGTGTCTTTTTAAGGGAGAGGATTATCATCAAAGCAAACTTGGTGGATTCGTCAGTAAAGGATATACTTTAAATCTGTCAATCTGTTTTTATCACAATTATCCATTGATAATTGTGGTAAATTGAGCTCTATCATAACTTTCATGTTAATTTTACTTAATTTAATATAAATTTAGTAAATCAAAACAGTTATTTATCTTTTGTAAAAAAAAACTTTTTTATGCACCAAAAATAATTCGTTAAGGGAAAAAATACAAAAGCCAAAAAAAAAAGTTAAATTTAAAGTGGTGTAAGAAAAAGCGGTATTTTTTCACTTAGCATAATCTCATTAACAGGCATTATGTTATTATCAAGATAATTGTTTGCTGGCCAGTATTTAGTTAGCAAAACCCCAGAAAAACAGAAAATAAGGTATCTTAAGATCATCATTAAAAGAATACTTAAAATTTCGTAAGAAAAATTAAAACTAAGAAAAGAATCGAAATTCAAATTCGCTATAATTTATTAAAAAGTGTACCAACATTTCAAAGACATGAACAAAGATGATTTCGATATTTAATTAGAAACTACAGTTTAAAGCGTGACAAACATTCATTTTTCTCGACTGTTGTCATTGTAAATAAAACCATAAAATAAATTGCAAAAATTTTACTTTATTTGTCGCCAATCTATATTTGGCACAAAATAAAATTCCAGCAACCATAAATTACTACAAGAGCAAATTAACCCCCCACTGAGTTGAGGGATCCTGGTTGACACTTAGCCCATCCCTCTAATTATCGCCACCGGAGGTCTGTGGGGGTAAGCACTATTGGTCAACCCGAGTATACTCGGGCCGGGCGCTAGGCGCACAAAAATATTCGCGAGTTAACTCGGGTCAGGCGCTAGGCGCACAAAAATATTCGCGAGTTAACTCGGGTTGGGCGCTTGGAGGGTTAAAGAGTATTGTTTTGTCGGCTCTAAACAAAGGTCCCACCTTGGAAAGTGTTTTGGATGGCCAGTAAAGCTGAATTGCAACATGCTTCCCGTTATGCGACAGAGCAAACACGCTTGTTCATGTTTGATCTGTACATGCAATTGTATCCGGATTTGTTTAGACATGCCTCTTTCAGTACGAGGCTTGCCACTAATGACGACTATTACATTCCGACCGCCTTGGCCAAATCATGCATAGTCGTGGAGAAAATGACGTTTAACCGAGAAGGGTGTAATTCGGTCGGTTGCTTTCCCTTTAAGCATCTAGGAGAGCCATGCACGGCAAACGACCCCGTCCAATTCACCCAAGTCGGAAACAATTTTTTATTATCGTGTCAACCCATTTGCTCGAGTTCCGATACAACGGTGGATACGGAATGGCTGAACGATGAATGCGTCATGGTGAATCCCTACAAGAAACTGGTAGTCATGTTCCCCGAAAAAATATTTCAGCGACCCACTCCTCATCAATATCATTCGGGACTGTCTTGGGATCATGGACAAATCAAATTGAATGCTCCCTATTGTCGGGCGTACGGTTTGGACTTTGATGGACGAGAATGCACCATGACGGTGGGTCAACGGATTTTGGAATTTTTTTACGGTACGACCATTTTCCGAAACATGAGGACTGCCAATTTACGACCGATTCGACCTACGAGACCACCTCCTGCTCCCACCGATATGAAAGCCATTCAAGCCGCCCCCGTATCACTGGACAATGTTGTGGACGTCGACTCGGAGCAATTGGCAAAAGACATTGTGACGGAAATGAGTGCAGACAATGGTGTGGATGTTGGCTTTCATGTCGTCGAAAAGATTTTAAAGAAAAAAATTCCCCAATTGATTTCACAAGCGGCTGTTCGGGCATCTGTCAGAGAAGCTATCAAACATGCCGTGATTAGAAATGCCGCAGCCATCACGAGTAAAGCCTTTGTGACGATGGGTCGAATGGTGAGTGGAATATCGGCCGTGTTTTCCGTATTTAGTGTGGCCTCTCTGATTGTAGACATGATTGATCCTCAAATGTACAACTACTTGTTGACGGGAGGCATGGTGGACAAGATTAATCGGAAATTGGACTTGTCTTATTTTCAGAGAGAAGACAATTTTAACCAAGTCGTGACGCCCGAATATGTATGGGAATATGTGTTACCTCTACCGGATCAATCTGCTCAATATTTATATTTTGCCGACAAGGTGGACGAATACTTGTCGGCTTTGAGACCCACTGAAAAGGTGACCACTCTACCGAAAGCTCAGTTTACGATGGATAAGGAGATATTGAGATTTAACTGGTCGTTGCACTTGATGGTGGTAGGCATGTTGCTAATGCTAACCATCATGTGGGTGGAATGGATTCACATATGGGTATGTGTATTGTTCTTTACCATCATGTTTGTGACTGGTTGAAAGTCAAAACATATAAGAGTATAAAAAAAAAAAAAAAAAAAAAAAAAAAAAAAAAAAAATTTTTTTTTTTTTTTTTTTTTTTTTCCTACTCCTATATATACCCCGAGCCCATCAATAAGAACTTTCATTCAACGTCGTTTTCTGATGTAGATGGTAGTCTTTCGAGGTCTAGTGTCACGCTTCGTTGGATGCTGTTTCGAGCAATGACTCAGAAGCAAACGACATTGCTTGTTACCCACTCGTCTTGTTTTGAAAGGTTCCCCGTCACTGATGAACCGTAGCCGGTGAGGAGGATATCTGTACACCAAGATGTTTTTATCACGTATTCCATTGGTTTTACCCCACTTCAAGTAGGGGGATCGTTGAGGAGAAGCGCTGCGTGACGTTCTTTTGTGCGGAGAACTACTCCTTGCGGGTGATGAACTTTTAGATTTTTTAGAAGATTTACGACCTTTTGTTTTCTTAGCCTTCCTCCTTACGGGAGATGGACTTCTTCCAGAAGATGCACTGCTTAATCTCCGTACTCTTTTTTTCCTAGGTCGAATTGAACTAGCGTCACTTCGGGCCGGAGACACGACAGACCTCCTTACCGGTGATCGACTTCTGTCAGAAGAGTCGGTGCTTAGTCTCCGTACTTGTTTTCGATGTCTAAAGACGGGAGATGCACTTCTTTCTCGTGATGTTGAGGGTTCATTCATCAATCGGAATTCTTGCAATATATCTGCTTCTCGACGAGGGGAGTAGGCTTGATTGAGGAACCCGAATCCATCGTCGAATAAACCTGGACCATTCATCTTAGTTCTTGATACGATAGACATTACCTGCCCAATGTTCCAAGTTATGCATGGTAGCTGCTTTACAAATATCGTCGGGATTGATTGGAGCAATGATTTCTGCTCCGAGAAATCTGCGTTTCGGCACGTTGAACGTTTGGTCGATGCATCCCGATTTGTAATACGGTAACAATGTCAGAATGTGATTGAGAGACGTCACGTTTCCGTGTTCGAACCTTTTGCAAAACAGTGTATCCAGACACGTTTGAACAAACTGTTCGAAAGCGGCACGACCATATTTGAGTGGAAAACAGATGCGCCATCCTTGTATGAAATCGACGTGCTTCAACATGTAGTCGAACGAATCCCAAAAAGCCAAACTCATCGTGAACGGATGAGTGTACTGGGTCAAGTCGACAATAACGAACGTGTTGGGTTCCGATAAGGCGGTATCCTTTTGCCTGGGCACCACCACAGTATTGACGGCATTCACACGCACGTCATTCACGTTGGCCACCTGGAAAGACGTGTCTTGCAATTGCAGCAAACGTTGGGTGTGGCGACACATTTCTGTCAAGTTGGAACTATGGAAATAACACACGTGTGTCCAAACAGTTTCTGGACGACTCTTGAAAGTGAGGTGACTCGTAAACACTACCCATCGAACCGCTTGATGTGGCTTTTGCAAAAGTTTGTAGGGTTCCGGTTCCAATACGACAAACAAATCGATGGGATCGGGTGGAATGTCACCATGGGTAACCATACGGATGCGGTTGTCTGGAGAAGAGCCAGGATAGTAAAATTGTGATTGGACCACCACTTGCAAATGTGGATCGGCATGAAGCATCTTGTACACGACTTGAGGATTTCGTCCTAGGTTGCCAAAGACTACAACGTTGTCGTGACGAAGAATAAAGTGTAGCAAGTCTTGCAGACTATTCATCTTGATTAAAGAAGAAGAGAAGTTATGGAAAAAAAAAAAAAAAAAAAATTTTTTTTTTTTTTTTTTTTTTTTTCCTTATCCTTATATATATTAGTGCTCTTGACTAGTGCTCTTGTTATGCTGCAGACTTTTGAGCTTGCCACTTTTGAATATACTTTTTATTTTTAACAAGAGTATGGGAGGTTTCCACTCTTCCCTTACCAAGACGCCTCAGTGTCCTGAAGGATATTATTGTGTGACTCGAAGCCTTATTGTGGCAAGCAAGCTAAAAGAATTTGGATACCGTAAACTTAAAGCACATGTCGGGAAAAATAATAAAGTTTATTGGTTGCGTTCGGATGTCGCGGCGCTCGTCGGCAAATGCGAAGCCAATGTTTTCCCCAACAACGAAGGTTACTCGCCAAGAGCTGTATTGGATTATCCATGTCTGACAAGTTCTCGACTGCTAGAGACAAGACAAGTGTCAGCAGTACTCAAGATTCACAACAAGGAACTGAGTGTATTGTTTGAAAAGGCAATCCAACATCGTCATCCAATTTCTTTGTACGTTGAAAGCAAGATACCATTCAGAGTCTTGTTTCAACTGCCAGTTCATAAACAGAAGGTGGAGAGGAGCCAACTGCAAACACAACTGCGGAGGATGAGAATCAACGACAAGCAAAGAAAATGTCTACCACGAAAATGCAAACAACTACCCAGAGGTTTCTACATGGAAGAAGAAGACATATAGGGCAAGGAAAAAAATTTTTTTTTTTTCCTTCGTCCTATATATACCCTCGCACTCGTACCGCTGCTTCAGTGCCTTCTCAGTGAATGACATTTTTTTCTGGATGTGGTTCCATTAGACGGTACGGTAATACGCCATTCAATATAACCGTCATCTGAACAATCTTGTTAAGAGCCATATCCGATCTTTGATCGTTGCGAGCCTTGTCTTCGTGCAAGTCATCCATCAAGTCTTTGATGAATTCCCGGTCTTGGGTACTAATCGTTTGATAGTCAGCATTTTCCCGTTTCTCCCGTAAAAATTCAGCAATATTGAATTTTGCTGGGACTCGTCGTTTGCGGGCAGGCAACACGTGTGGTTTTAAATACCTTTTGTTTCCTGGATCATAAATATCTTTGCTACATTCAGGTTCCTGGACAGTTTCCGGCAGCCCAAAATTGGTTTGGGAAATCAACCATTGACACTCTACGTATCGAAGATCATGCTGATATTCTGGAAACTTTTCCTTGAATAACTTTTCGGCCTCGTTGCGTTCCTGCGGTGTGAGATTGGTATACCCGTTACAAGTTTCGCTAAACAGTTTTTGAAATATAGGACTCGCTTGTTGAAGATCTTTCACCATTGGCTCGATTGCTGCATCCATAGTCTCTTGATTCATGGAGAATTTGATCATTTACGAAAACACCATCAAGCGTCACGCTGCCAAGCCCGTGACTCGTGTTTGTTTCGATCCCAAATCTGTACGTGTCACCTACGACGATGGTTCTGAATATACAATGAAATTTGATTCGTCTTTACGCCTTTTTCTGGGCATATTACAGAATGTGGACGTGAGGCGTACAAGCATGACACCAGATGTTATCTGGATTCCACTGGGACACTTTTTATTGTTGGGATGGTCGACTGGCGATTGCATTCGATGTGAACGCGGCGAATTAAAGTTGGTCATCGGATTTTCATAGATGCCATGATATCGTCCATCTTTTCACACGTGTACTTGTATTTCAGATACTTGTACGTGGAGATGCATACCAGTGCAATGAAAATGACAAGTGTCAGAATGATAAAAGGCCAGCGGTACTCTTTGGTTTGCAAAGTCAAAACCCCAATCGAGTACAACAAACCTCCGACCAAGGAAAATAGTCCAATGGGTTCGAGAGACGATACGTTCAGAATCATGGTAATCGACTCTTGGCTATTGCGAGATTCTGGTACACTTGATTCCAAAAATCTTCATGCAAGCTCAAGGCGCTGACCAACTGGGATTGAACTGCTTGCATATTGGGAATACAACTAGCCAGATCGAGGATGGTGTCTTGCATGTTGTGAAACGTATGGTTCCTCAGCCACGGTTCAATTATCTGCCAAATGTGCTGCCAAGTGGGAAAGAGAATTTGCCTCTGATCGATATACTCTTTGTATGCTTCTGCATCCATGTTTTCTTCCAAGTACCGCTCCAAAGCAGCATACGTAATGCCCGCAACGTGCTCAGCAGATTGTTCAAATTGATCCACAGACATGACCTTTATTGACAGAGTAAACAGACACTTGACAGAGTATAAGAGTCAAGAAAAAAAAAAAAAAAAAAAAAATTTTTTTTTTTTTTTTTTTTTTTGTCCCTTATATATAGAGTACCCACTACTCTCTTCTGCAGTTGGTAGTTACAGCACTGGATACGGAGGACTTGGCTTTGGAAGATTTCTTTACAAGTCTTTATTTCGTTCTTGGGTTGATAGTCACCGTTGGCTTCGTTTGAAAAAAAGCTTTTGGACAGTCTACATAAGAAAGAAGATGGATTATTATCAACCCATGGATACTGATGTACCTTCTGGCAAGAGTGAAGAGGTCATGGAAGTTGTAAGCGTTGAAGAGTTTGAAGAGCCTCTGTTTACTGAACAAGAATTGAATTCCTGGACACATCAAATGCAAAAGCCTCCGCACTCGTGTTGCGATACACCAAACATTGGTTTTATTTTAAAGCAAGATAGAGCAATCGATGAACCACCCACTGTGTACCTGCAATGTAAATCCTGCAGACGTGAAATGAAAGGACACACAATGAATGCAAAATAGAAAAGTAAACTCTCTTAGCCATACGACTTTTGGAGAAGGAAAATCCAAGACTGGTTGACACACAGCTTGCATGAAGAGCATAAAAATATTTCCAGAAAAAAAAAAAAAAAAAAAAAAATTTTTTTTTTTTTTTTTTTTTTTCATAGAGAGTATATATAGTGGGCTCGCAGCAGTTGCCAGGCATTCTCCTTTTTGGTCATCGAGTTTAGTGTATCCATTTTTTCAGTTTGACAACAGTCTCAGAAAACGTCTTTTCCAACCACTCTCCAGTTTCTCGCAAATGTTGATCGTTGTGTGCTATGATGTACATCATGTATGCCGTCAGGCCGAGCGTCAAAATGATGAATAACAAAAATATCCAACGACCCGTCAAAGCTGCCACTGCACACAGCAAACAATTAATGTATGCCGTTGCGTAAAACAAAACACCGTGAACGACTTGTTGTTGATCTGTCATCTTGATTCTCACGTCTCGTATTGGGCCAAGCTAGACTCAACCTTATATTCTGGCAAGTCGAGTGGCAATTTAGTAAATTCGGCCCGTTTCATTAAAAAGCTTTTATCATCGGATGCTTTCTGCACAAACCCTTTCCTGATTGCTTTATCGTAACGATACACGACATTGGGTGGATGAAGCACGATGTATTGTAAAACAACTTTAACAGGTTGAGCATGAGTTTCCAAGGAGTAGACATCTGTTCCTGTCAAGTCGATGCCCGAATGTTTTGGAATTGGAGTTCCAGCCCTTTGTTTGTTGATAAAGACACCCGAGGCCCTTTCTTCGTCGTACCGATAGACGTGTACCACTTCATTCTTTGTAAATTCCCAAGTTTGCATCGGTGGAATAGTAACGACATGATTCGGAGGAACACAATGCCAATAGCCTTTTTGTTTTGTAATACCCAGGGGATACGACGAAGGACAAAACACAAAAGGTTGATCCTCGTCACATGTGGCAAACAACGTGTTATCCATCACAAAGTTACCGGATCGAACATTTTCACCCTCTTGACACGGGTCATCGGTGATGGTGGTGACTTGACGCTGGGACCAAAACAAATAGGGTTTCGACGAAGGAATCTTGTCAATTTGGCCTGCTTGATACACACATTCAGAGGAATCCCTCAATCCAATCTTGAACGGCGTTTTGGATAAAAAGGGAAACTTTTCGCAATCTGGATGAATACAGACGTTATACTGTCGATTTAAAACGTATCCTGGAGTGGAGCATGCATCAATCACTTGATTCTTTGGCAAGTAATTCCACGGCACGATCCAATTGGAATTCGATAAAGGTTCCATGGTGAATATGTCGACATTGTGATGTCTGTGGTTTCGAGGATTGGATGGCGCGCACGTTGCACCGTTAAAATACTTGCCGTTGGCACAATTCATGACCGAATCGCTGGCACAATCGTAATATTTGTCGAAACCAGCTACGACGGCCTGTGTGGTCGATCCATCACATGCCGATTCGGGTTTCAATAGCGTCGAATGGATGCGTTGGCCGGCTGGCAAGAGTGTTTTGATCCGAGTCGTACCGTTACAGCGAGTACCGACGACCCGGTCGTAATGTTTGGACAAGGGCCATTCACTGACGTGTTTCGTAAAGTCTGCCACTGGAACGACGATATCGGGATCAGTCGGTGTGCAATTGGTGCACAAAATGGGAGCCGTACATGCTTGACCATCAAAAACTTGTGGCAGGAAAGAGAGTTGATCCGGCGACAAGTACGAGTCTGCTTGCTCGGGACACATTTCAATGTGGGCGACCCGATTGCCTTCGCATATCATGAAACCAGGTGAGTATTGAATGGAATGTTCCTCCGTCTCCATGGGTAAAGCCAGTTTGGTTCCGTCGAGTTGACCGACACATGCACTATTTTCACAGTGTGGTGTATCGAAATACTGATATCCGGTGGGACACGTTTCAAACTTGGCCAAATCTCCGTCGCATGTGAGTAAAGTCTTGGAATCTAAAATTTTGGCGTCACTGCCTGGACACTGGATGCCAATCTCGTAATCCTTACACCCGTCGTGAATGAAATGAGTGCCGATGGGACACTCGTTCAAGTGTGACGATCCCTTCCGACATTCGTAATATTGGTGTGCATTGTACGGATCGGAAAAAAGGGTACCGTTGGGTTGACCCAAACACATGTTGATCGGTTGGCAGCCTTCGTCGACAAAGATTTGACCTGGCGAACACATGTGCAACTGATGTATTTGACCGCCTCGACACGAAAAGTAAAACACGCGTTTATCTTGCAGAGTCGATGTGGCGTCGGGTTCGAAAGACGGCAAGGGTTGCGGAACCAATTCGTCTCTTTGTAAGTATTGATACAATTGAGGACCCGTGGCGGGTATATTGGATCCATCTACGAGACCCGCACAAGCATCTTGCGGTACAATCCGCCCTTGACGAAAATCATAATGGTCTGGTAGAGGTGCTATCCAATCTTTTTGTCCGTCGATTTTGAAATGGTAATGTGTACCATGGAGGTTCAGAGTAGACTGGAAAGAACCCGGGACATGTTCAACGTCCTGCGTAGGTTTGGGTACTGGCGGTGGTGAATCGTATCGACATATGTAATAGTAGTACAAGAGCAAGACCAAGACTAGAACGACATTGACCAGCTGCATAGCTTGATTGAAAAAAAAAAAAAAAAAAAAAAAATTTTTTTTTTTTTTTTTTTTTTTCTTGGGTACTATATATACCCGCGCAGCTTGCTTCGTTTTTATTCCACCACCATGGAGGACGACATGTTATTTTCTATTCGCTGGGAAAAGGTGCTTCCACCAGACAAGAGCAAACGCTACAACGAGCCTCACATTATCCATGTACGGACTACATTTCTAGATGCCACGGGCCGAGTGGTTCAAGTAACACGTCAATACGAAGAATGGCTGGGGGTGTGTACTAATCGTATAGAACACGTCGTCGAAGCTCTCGACAACCATTTCCCCAACTGCGGAGTTCGCTATACTCGAATGGGAGATCGACGTAAAGTGCTACCCTATTTCCCGACCCGATTACAAACGGGGAAATTGGATTCATCGCCGAAGCCTTTTTATAAAGTATTCATACGAGCATGTCACGAAGAAGTCGGGCGATTCCTCAAAAAAAACAAAATTAGTTATTACGATAAACAAGACTGGCTGGTGAGGCTCTACATTGACTTGTGTCGGGACAATACCCGAGGATTCTACTACAAGTGGTACTCCATCACCGACAATTCACCTTGGCTGCTCGAGACGTTTCATTTGCATTCGGAATGCACTAGGGTTCCCGAATGGACGATTGCAGCCTTTGATATCGAGACGGTGCCCATGGACGGTGCGAACCGCGTACCCACCGGCTTGGACGAAACGGATGAAATCGTCATGATCAGTCTCTACAAGTGGAACTCGAAAGGTGTCCAGCCGTTGTTGTTTTATCGGTCTCCGGCCGGACCCGTTGACGGCGTCGAACACAGCGTTTACTACGACAATGAAAAGTCCATGTTGAACGACTTTCATGTCGCCATTCAAAATTGCCAAGTGCTCACTGGATACAATATCAACGGATTCGACGTGCCGTGTCTCTTTTCACGATTGCTCTGGCTGGGCATGCATTCCATTCTTCGGCAATACTCTTCCGCCCGAGTAGGTGAAACGCTCGTCACTACGTTTCAAAACAAGTTGGTATTGGATTTGTATCATTACTTCAAGACATTTTCCAATTACGATTTGCCTGGCTTCAAGTTGGATGACGTGGCTCGCATCAAACTCGGAGAAACCAAAATCCCCGTTCAATCGACAGGTATTTGGTGTTGGTATACGCGTCCGGAAGCCTCGTCGGTCATGGGAGCAGCAGTCGAGGAATGTCATCGCGTTTTGAGACCTCATCGTGTTCCCGTGGAACAATTTGGTACGTTTCGACAATACCTAGAGTATTGTCTCAAGGATTCCTTTCTCGTGAAGCGTCTCTTTGACAAGGAAATGGTTTTGTCGTTTGCCGTGGAACGTGCCAATTTCGCGGCCCTGAATGCGATGCAAGCCTTGTACATGGGCAATTCCAATTTCTTGCTGGAATTGTTAAAATCGTACGGAAACGTGTTGGGATTTTTCATCAATACGCGTTTCTTTTCGAGTCCCATCGACGTCAAGAAATACGAATCCGTGCTCACCAAAAACAAGACTTATCAAGGAGCCCTCAATTTTTGCACGCCGGAAACACCGTACAAAGACGTGTCCGTCATGGATTTTGCCAGCATGTACCCGAGTGCTTTGCTGAGCAGCAACCTTGTGTTATAGTTCGTGCACCATCATGACCAGGGACGAATGGGTCGCATGCCCACTCGCTCAAAGTCTGACGACGATTCCGTACCGCATTCACAGTGAAAGAGATTTCGAAACGAACGAGTCGGGAGGTGGCGAGCAATTCCACTATCCCACCTTTGATCCGGAAAAGGACAAGTTTGCCATCGTGATCAACGAGGGAACCGAGGCCTTTTTACCATGCGTCGTCAAGCATTTCATTCAACTGCGAAAGCATCATCAAGCCATTTTTAAGGAAACCAAAGACGTCTACCACTACAATGTGCAACTGTGCATCAAAATATTGATCAATTCGCTGTACGGCATCATGGCCAACAAAAACTCGTGTTTGGCCTATCTTCCTATAGCCATGGCCATCGTGACGCTGGCTCGCTACCAATTGTTGGGTTCGTACCATTACCTCTCGAGGTTGGGCTACACGGTATGCTACGCAGATACCGATAGTCTCATGGTCCACCGGTGGCCCGACGACCATTGCCATGCCGTGAATACGTATTTAAATTTACCTCACGTCGAATTGAAATTTGAACAGCGCATGGTATGCATTCTGTTTATATCTAAAAAACGCTACGTGTTCCAGACGCAAAAGGGCGAAATTGTGACCAAAGGATTTCAAAAACGTAAAAACGAATTGTTGGAGACCATTACTCAAATCGTGCTGGAAAATGTGTGGAGTTTTATCTATCAGACACCCAAAACGAATGCCGCATGGACGGAAGATGGCTTGTCCCTGGAGAGTAGGGGTTGGTTATTGTGGGTACATGTGCTGCAATTGGCGTTGTACAAGTGTCGAGATGCCAAAAAGTATTCCATTTGCCGCAAGACCAAACCTCTGAGTGAATACAAGTCCAAGACGTGTGCGACGGTCCGTATGCTTCAAAAGTATCCCGAAAAAGCAAATGATTACATTGAATATACACACAGCAGAGCGGATGTGGCCGAGAGAGAAGCAAATCAGTGGATCATCGACGCCCAAGACTGCCAATGGGTCAATTACGAAAAGTTGATCATGAGTCAAAAGAAAATGTTTTGCTTGCTACTCAATATAGCTTTTTGGAAACGAGCAAAAGTTCCGATGGACTTGTGTGACATGGTCCTGAATGCCATCCGCTGGAAACAGTTTATGCATGCCGAACTGTTGCATCGACACAAGACGGGACGTGGCATTGAAATGCTGGTGGAAAGTGGAACGAGATATACGTTCAAAATCAATAACCATTCGCAGCGTACTCCTGGGAGAAGATGTGTGCGACGAAAAGTAAACGATGGGAAAAGTGTTGAGAAGAAGACTACAAAAAAACGCAAGGTAGAAAATGGAGTAGTATGAAAAAAAAAAAAAAAAAAAAAAATTTTTTTTTTTTTTTTTTTTTTTTTCATCGTGGCTATATAAACCCGTCCACTCGTAGCGCATGCATATTCGTTCTCGTTTCGAGAGATTGTGTTCAAGCCTTGTACCAGACAGCTGTACCCAAACCAAACGATACCACGTGAAGAGCTGCCATCACGTAAAACAACAGCTGGTGTTTAGTAACGAGTGCTTTGCCATCTTGTTGTACACTATCCTTGTAGACTCCATACGTGAGAAACCCGAACCAAACTGTAGTCACCAGAATGACTGCCAGCAATGAGGTCATCAAGATGGTTTTCAAATTCATTTTTCATATACTTGTTTAAGACATCACAAACAGGAAACCGACCAAGGACATTGTGATCAAGCTTCCAGCTGAAGGAGCAATCATTAGCCAACTGTTTTCCTTCCAGTAAGCAACAGCGTCTGTACCTGCAGTCGTTACAACATTAGTTGATGCGGTGACTACATATGCCGTAGAGGTGGACATTGTATACATGACGTAGACTTGCATGATTGCTGAAGCCAACAGCAGTACCATAGCACTGATGAGAATCAATTTCTTGATACCAAACATCCTTCTTTATTAACCAAGTATGTCTGCTATCCACGCACTCGTTCATACCACGGGCGTCTTGACGGACCGACACTATTTTGTTTTGGAAATGTCCTACTGGGATGTCACTGGAAACCAACAAACATTGCAAATCAAAAGTCCCATCCATTACTATCAGCTCGTGAGGGATTACCCCCATTCTCGTCCCGATGCCATCGTGTCGAAAGTCAACGGATGCAGCCAACGAGACGTGACACAATTTTTGCAATGGTGCTATGCCAACTTGCAAGAGAAATTAAAAACGCCCGACATTGTGTTTGGCTACAAGGGACCGAATCAAAGAGACTTTTTGCTACGACACGGCATTTCCAACATTGTAGATGTGGGCACGATCGGCGTTCCTTCATTGTCCCTGCTGAAACAACTCTACGTGCCTCCCCTGTGCAAACTGCACGTGTCTCCCTACTCGAAATGTGCATTGGCGGCCGTCCAATCAATAGCTACATACATGGTTCAGCAAAATTTGATTTTGCTTTTCACTCAGCAGTAACTGCTCAGTCATGTGCATCATCTGAGCGTAGGGATACTCTACGCTCGTTTCGATGGGTTCCTTTTCCCACAAATCATCGTAACGTGCTTGGGCCAACAAGCGTTGAAACACGTCAATCAAGCGAGGAGGTGATTCGACCACAAACACTTTGGGCACCGTTTCGTGAGCCACCGAAACGTTTTTCAAGAAAATTCGAATCTTGTCGTCCTTTGCCTCTGCCAGACAAGAAGGATACGATCCGTCCAAGAATTGGTGGAGAGACTTACGCACCAGTTGACTCACGGCTCGAGACAAGGCGTGTTCGGGTCGGACACGTATAAAAGCTTCCAGCTGAGAGGCTGATTTCCAGTGGACGGCATTGACGTATTCGGAATGTGGAATCAAGTGCATGCTCAACGGATCTATCGACTTGCCACGCGTATAACACGTCACGTCGTACAAACGACCCAGATTGTCCGTTTTGTCCGAGAGAGGTTTCAATGTTTTGGGGACGGGTCGACGATGGTTGAGCCATTGCCGAGCCAATTCCCCCCAGAAGACGGCCGAATGGTACGAGTGTCCAGAAGAGCTGGGATCGGAAAGGATTTGTTCCAAGATTGCCTTGTCGTCCGAAAGAGTTTCTTCGACGATGGGGGTGGTTTGACGACGTGCCATAAAGGCGAGAATCAAATTGAAAAAGGTGTTCATGGTGCGTGTCTTCATGACGGGCAATGGATCTTCTCCTCCGGGCGGCGGCTTTTCTTCCAAATAATCGAAAATGGCTTCGAAATCACATTGAATTTGATACCGATGCATGGTCAATCCACCTAGACGGGCCATTTCCTTCCAGTCGACTCGCTCGGCATTGAGTTTGGCGACAGTGAGAAAGGCTTCAGGAGGTGGTTCCAAAAGACATGTTGCTTTCGTTCCAAATAAAAGTTGTTCAAACCAATCTATCAACGAGCACTTGGACATCTTGATTCCATCGCAACAGGTTCCAATGAAAGGGATAAGCTTGGGCCGTGTAATATTCACACAAGTTTTTCGCCATGACACAATGTACAGTGTACATGACAAAGAAGAGCAAGATGTAAACCACAGGCATGGCTTGAGTATTGTATTGAAAAAAAAAAAAAAAAAAAAAAATTTTTTTTTTTTTTTTTTTTTTTTCATGGTGCCTATATAACCGTGTTTAAGTTCCCTCTAGTCTCCAAGTCAAGATGGGCATCACCAATTTCTGTAAACTCATTGATCCGTTGCATGAACCAAAACCACCCAACAAGCCAGCACCTTTCGACTCGATCCTCTTTGACGTACAACCTTTCATACACGCAGGTATTGCCTCGGCTTTGGAATCGGAAGAATCGAAATTGTTTCTCGAAGTATGTCGTCTGGCATGGTACAAATTGCACAAACAACTCTTGCAATTTTTGCCTTTTGCTACCAACGATTCTCTCACACTCGTCTTGTCGTTTGACGGAGAAGGAGTTCCCATGAAGTGGCCGACTCAACGCGAACGGCGGGCTGCCAAAAAAGACGACACCATGGATCTCAAGACGAAATACAGGATGGTGTTGTTTGGTGTCAATCAAATTGCCTTGCAGGTCCAAGCTTATTTTTTAAGCAAACTTCGACACTTGTCGTTCCGCAAACTGCGTCAGTTGCACGTGTACGTCAGCGGTTGTAACGTCCCAGGAGAAGGAGAACACAAATTGTTTCACCTGGCCGAAGCTTTGAAAACGTGTCGAAATCCCATCGTGGTGAGCGACGACCAAGACGTGTTTGTCATATCCCTGATGAGATTGGAACGGTACGATTCGATTCAAATTTATCGGTACGGTCGTTACTACCAAGTGACACGTCTGTATCGAGAATGGTTACCGTATCCTTCCAAACATCTTCAAGTGTGTTCGTTTCTCTTTGGTAACGATTTCGTTCCAACTCTGATTGGCATTTCGCTCGTCAACGGTCCCGACATTCATCAAAGCATGACGATTGATGCTGTGGACCATCCGGTCGACATGATGGCTCAGTTTATTCAAAACATGATTCCAAAAATTCGTTTTCAACGCGTCACGCACATGGACCACTTGTTGGTGGAATCGTTTTGGATCACTTTCTTGTGGCTGTACGATTACTACACGCAAACCATGTTTCCACAGAAATATCTCGAGAATCCCGTCTATCAGGCGTTTGATCGAAACCAGTTGCTGACTGCTTTGATCGATCCAGACATTTCTCTACCCTGTTACGAAAGGGCCAAAAAAGCATATGATTGCGCTACGACAGCTCTGACGACCACGAAGCAAGCGCAATATGCAGTTTTTGGTCACGATGACATACTCGATCAACTCAAATCTTACTGGGTACCGCAATCCAACGAGGCTTGCGATGTATTGCATTTAACAAAAAAGTCGTCGCCACGTAACCGATGATGACGAGCCATATCCATAACCATTGGTAGCGAAACCCCTCGAATATCGGTGGCAACCACCGAAACGGGCCAAAGATTGCCTTTTGAGCTTCCTTGTAGTGCAAGCGTCTATCCAATTGAATGAGTTCCAACACGGGTTCAGGAGCCATGATCACATGAGAGTCCCGATCCAAGTATATAACTTCCTCTTGGAATCGGACATTGTCTAAACTCTCCATGTCAAAGACTTGTGCGGAAGGATACGCTTTGTAGACGGGTAGCGACATGACTCGGTGTAGCAACTGAGTGACAAAGATTTGATTTTTCGGATACGTCAAGATCCGACGGGAATGAAGAAAAGAATCATTGTATGGTACCCATGGTTCCTTGTTCAGAATAATGTCCAAGCTAGTCATACTTTTCTTAAATCAAGAACATGAATGATCCAATGAATTATAATGCGGAAAATCCTGATGATGGGCAAGTAAAAAAAAACCTCGACTCGAAATGCCGAGCCAAGCAACAATAAAGACCATCATGACGGGTCAAGCCTTGGATAAACAGCGAGCCTATTTTCGGTACAGAAACCAGCTACGAACACAAATACGAAGAAGGGATTACTGTCAAATGCATCTCAATCGATCTACCATTTTGGCAAACACCAAAGACACCAAATTAGAACCTGATATTTTTGAAAAATATAGTGACCTGCCAGCTAAAGTCAAAGGACCTTTATTGGAATATGTGTACAAAGACATTACTGAAGTTTCACACCTGCCGGATGAAACAATGAAAGCACAGGCGCAAGATGACGTGCTTACAGAGTATGAGGACAGAGTGAGAAAGCTCGTAGACGATTTACAAAATGCTGCTGCACAAGTAACGGAAAAAGATGCCAAGATAAAGCAATTGGAGGAGGAATTGGCTAGCAAGCAGACGAGTTAAAAAAAAAAAAAAAAAAAAAAAAAAAAATTTTTTTTTTTTTTTTTTTTTTTTCTATCGTCCTATATATATGTGTGTCTCGTGGGACAACGCTATACACCTTTCAGCTACAAGACAAGATGGAGTATCCAAACCTTTTGCAATGTGCCTTGGAAAACCCTGTGCTGATGAAAGCCGTTCGGGACATGGAGAGCGAAACCGGCATGTTGAATCTCGTGGATATGGAATGGGAATCCAAGTTGGACAATTATCCCGTACACCAGTTACACGTCGCAAAGCGAGTGGTCTTTTCCAAAGGACATGCTTGTAGTCAAGAGGGAGCTTTCGTGCGTAACGTGGCATTACCGACACATTCGTATAAAATTATCGTACTTGGAAGTTTTTCAGGCGACCGTGTCAAATCCAAAGATCTGGATGGAACTGCGGGAGACATGAGTTTTGTGACGCGAGATTGTCCACCTCTGACAACCATCGCTCAAGCCATGGCAGAAAACCAGGGTCAAAAACTGCACGATGGAGCCCGATTGTTTATGGATAACTGCAATCCGAGTCTGTGTGTTCATTGCCGTGACCAACACAAAATACATAACGTGCCATGTGACGTTCACAGGAATTGGTGCGTCACCAAACTACGTCTGTTTGATGGGCGAGGAATCACTCATACCTTCAAAAAGTCTTTGGAACCCATGTTGGATAGCATGGGATCCTTTTTAGCCATTTGCCAACTCCACATTTACAGTCGTACGACTTTTGGAGAAGATAAATACAAGATTGGCGGACGCATCAAGAGTATTTTGGTGTTTCAAGAGTCGTCGATTCGACCAGCTGATGAAATGAAATTTGTCGGAGGCATGACACCGAGCATTGAATTCCCGACACAAGAAGAAAATGAAAACGAAGAAACTATTATTGACCACTAAGTATGAATTCAAAAAAAAAAAAAAAAAAAAAAAAAAAATTTTTTTTTTTTTTTTTTTTTTTTTCTTGTACCCTATATATACCACGAACCTTTTCCTTGTCAGTCTTGTACGGTTGATTCGTTGCTACTCTTGTCCCACACTTGCAACACTGGTTTGGAACACGTCATAGAAGATTGACCAGAGACAGCAAGCACAGTTTCAGGATTGATGGTCAAAATCGACATTCGATCATCTCGAGGCATCAGCACTGAACCATCTTCTCCCAAAGAATAATAGAATCCAGCTCCTTTGGGTCGAGCTATAAACCATTCCAAGCTCGTATCGTCACCTCGCTGATGATATCGCGTCCAGCGAATACAATTTAACCAGTCTTCCGGATCATCCATCAAACTGTCCACCTTTAGCATCGTCACTGGTTTCAGATACACGGGTGGCGTTCGAGGAGAATTTTTGTCTCGATACAGCGAGTACAAATCCATCAAGTAGGAGATTGATACACGTTCACACACCAACATTGTGTATTCCCTCCGACGTTGTTCGGGATCGACTAAAACAAGAGTGATCCATTGCAACGTACAAGTCGAACAACCACCATGACTGACGAATGGATTCATTCCCATTACAAGTTGGGGTTCAAGGAACATGTCGAAAAATTGACTCCGAGTCAAAAGGCGTTTCCTCACTTGCTTCATGAATGGTTGCTGAAACCCGAGCATCAATTGGTGTTGGTGGCGGGAGGACCCGGGTCGGGGAAAACGTATACCGTCACAACATGTTTGGATCACGTCGACCTGCCACAATTGAGAATGGCTTATACGGCACGTGTCGCTTATAAAATAAATGGTCAAACGATTCATTCGGCAATGCGACTCGACTGGCGTGAAGGATCCGTGTTGGAAGGTTTGTTTCGAGAATTGGAAAATGAAAGTGATCCTCAAAAGTGCATCGATAAGAGCCAAATCCTTTTGAATGAAATGAACTGCACTAGAAATCCTGAAATTGTGGTGATTGACGAAGTGGGAATGGTGGCACACTGGCTCATTTATTGGATCATTCGCTACTTTTTTCAAAGAAGTATACCTACGTTGTTTATCATGATGGGAGACCCGAATCAATTACGACCCGTCAAATCGGAAGACAACGTGTTTAGCGTCAATCTGATGGAAAATACGAAACGTGTCAACTTGTTGGAAAGTGCTCGATTCACGCCCTCGTACGACGTGATAGTGAAATGCTTGCGGCAGTTTGTCGACATGAACGACGTGTCGGGCATGTTGGGTTTCATCACGGAGCACTACCCAGTGGTGGATCACATCAATTCGGACATTTTAAGGAAATGCACGCGAGCCATGGCCCACAAGAATGCGACCATAGAGACGTACAATAATTTCTATCTGAAATATATGGTCGAGGGTCCTCGTCATCGCTTGTGGAACAAGAAGAAAGACAAGTATGTGGATGTCAAACCGGGTTGTCGTATATTTGTGACACAGAACGGTGTGTCGAGTGCTTTGAACGGAACTCCATTGATATTTGTGGAATACAATAGCGAACGCGACGTGGTGATTGGCCGACGAGAAGAATCCAATGACAATGATGGCACGGTGACTGTATCAAGAAATGCGGCTGGTGAGTTTATGGTTACAGTAGGATTTGCGGGGACCATTCACAAGTTTCAAGGCGACACGATGGACGATGCAGCCATAGCCATAAACTTTGACTCGAGTCAAAATCTACATTTGATGTATACTGCCCTGAGCCGGGTAAGATCAATGGACCAGGTCAAAGCAATATGTCTGTAAGCAAAGAAAAAAAAAAAAAAAAAAAAAAAAAAATTTTTTTTTTTTTTTTTTTTTTTTTGACTAGTATTTAAACTGCCTCTGGCATGGGTGTTGGAAGTTCCGGTGGCGGCGGTACCATCGCAGCTTTAATAATGACTTTGGGAAATTGGAAATCAGAAGATTTTACTTTGTCAGCAAAAGACTTCTCCGCCGCTTTTTCTGTTTGTGCCACCGGTTTGGAAATGGAAAACAGCAGCATGACTACATAGTCACTGACGGCTTTCATTTGTTGCGTCAATTGCGTTTGGAAAGGGCTGGACAATTGGACAGTTTGTTGATCTTCCTCCATGTTTTGATAAATCGTGTGCAACAAACAACGCATTTCCAATTCCGTATTGTTCTCCTCTTTCTGAACGCTGGTTTGGTACGTGAGATATGCCTGTTTCAATTGTTCATCTTGAACCACTGACTTTAGCATGGGTGTGACGACCTTGTCATGCACGTAGCGACACATGATTCCCGAAAACATGTCCACGATGGATTTCATAGCCTTGTACTGTTTCACGCTCATGATGGATTGAATAATGGTTTTGGAAGCCGTATACATGTAAACGAAATCGTCAGCGTGACCATTTTTACGCACAGCGTCCATAATGGCGGGACCCATCGGCAGTTCATGCAGCAACTTTTCCATGTACATGGTGAAATAGTGTTTTTGAGTTTCCAACAGTTGTTGATTCAACGAGTTGGAATTATTTTTCGTCAGACTCTGCTCCAAGTCTTGAAGAATGGCCGCTTCTTGCGTTCGAGTACTTTTTGGAAGGGGTTCCTCGTCTTCCGATTCGAGAAGAGGAGGGTCTTCATCACGATTTCGTTTCATCTTGTTTAAGTAAATGTCACTTCTTTGGGAGCATTGCTCACCTCTTCTTGATGCTGTTGGAGCCTCTCTCTCGTCAATCTATTGTCGACGATCCCGTTCACCACATCATTCACGACAAAGGGAACCGTCGTTTCGATGGCCGCTTGAATATAGGTATCGACGTCTAGGCTCGGGGCAAAATCTAAATACCATCGGCCGTTCTGAAACCGTAAGAGCAGTCCGTTGAATCGTGGATCTTTTTCGAAGAGGGACGGCAGAGTCATGTGCAGCGGATTGGAGACGTACCGACCTCGGAACTGTTCCGGCGACTCTAGATCATTCTCTCCAATATAACAGGCTGGAAACTGATACAAGAGCGTCCACGCCCATTGTCTTTGCTGTGCCTGCTCGTACGCGGATTTATATCTCAATACACTGCCGGACCTGAGAAAAGAAATGTGACTCGGAATGAACCGACACCATTCCATTTGATTAGGTTGGAGGTTCCACTCTTCTTTGCGTTGGGTCATGTAATACGTATCGACATCGTATCGGCGCGTCCTCGTCACATAGTCTTGCTTTCTTTCCCTGAAAAACACTTGCATGTAATCGTACGGGAATTCTTGAGCGATTTGCAAGTTGCCATCCTTGACGAGCGGTTGCAAAGCATCCACTATCGTCGATGGTATTAGATTGGTGTATTGGAGAAACACCGCCGGTTCCCTATCCATCAGATAGAAATAGGCTACGATCGAAACGGATTTGGGCGTACTCGATTGAATCGAAAGGGGATACTTGAATATACTGGCACAGGCATTGTAGCCGGGACCTCGAATGTAATCGCCATTACCCTCCAGCCGCACACCAAATTGACCCAACGTTGGATCGCAGACGCATCCTACCCCTTCTTCGTAGCGAGCATTTTTCAACGCGAGTCCGGACAATGCGTCAAACGTGCAAGGTCTCTTGAAGCATTTCTTGTCTCGATGCGTTTGTAGATAGGTGTCGTGAAATCCATGTTCGGGCAGAATACGGTTAAACGGTATTTCGTCCGAGTCACAGTCATCGCTGGAATCCATCACTTGAAGAGCGGTCAGTTTCTGACACGTGTATCCTTTGACCTCGTATCCATCGGGACATTCGCAGACTCCCGTAAAATAATTAAAGCGCCCATGAGGTTGACAGGCCACGACCAGGTCGCAATTTCCGCCAAAGATTTTTTGAGACACGAGTCGATCGTCGATGCAACTGCAACTCGCAAACTTTTGTCCGTAAATATCGGTGAGGGTCCATGTTCCCGTTTCCGGATAACATTCTTCTCCCCGCAATATTTTTGGAAAACATGTTTGTGAAAGGCACACGTGATGGTCTTGACAATCACTGGTCTGTTGACAGGCGGTGGTGGTGGTGGTCTTGGATGTCGGAGAATCTAAAAGAGGCCATTTGTCGACTCGGGGAGGTTGGTAATGCCAAGCATGAAAAATTAATAGGATCGCGTACAAGACCAATAACACATAGTAAATCATGTCTTGGTTTTTTAAGTAGTCAATAAATGAGTGTAGCTTGATAGGTGCGATAGCGATATTCCAGTCCCACTTGAGGTCGGGCAGCATCATGTTGCCGGAGCCACTGTAACAGAACCCATTTGGTCTGTGCGTTGCGAATTTGTTTCAAATACAGATCCACGCTGTACATGCTTGGTTTTCAGTTTGGTGATGCCTTTGATGAGCGTTTCGATCACTTTGAGCAATTCCTTATCGCAGGAATTGACTTTGGTGTAGGGATGAACGTGAATGCGTAAATCGTACTGGTCGTCCATATTTTCAGCCACGTGATCGTCGATTGCAATTAAAAAGATGGATTCCGGATAGTACAGGTCTCGGATATGATCGGATGCTTTCGAGCAGCGGTAGTACTGGCGCCCGTATTCGGATTCGCTTCGAGCAAATATTTTATAGGCCTTTGCTGCCAATTCGGGTAAAAATCCGTTGACCATCCGCTTCACGTAATCATTGGTTCCCAAACTCCACAAGATAATGTCCGCTCGAATCAAATGTAAAAAGTCAATCAAGGTCTTGTAATGGGGTCGAACGTGAAAGGTGGTTTCTTCGTGAAACCCCAATGTTTCGTCCATATCCAAGACGCAAACACATTTTGGGTCCATGTGCTTGATTATAACCAAGGATGGCTAACGAAGACAAAGCGAAACGTATTGTCCGGCATATCGAAAATGTGGAATTTACGGCATCGCTGTGCGAAATTCATCCTCGAAAGCAATGCATTCTCTTGTTGAACAATTACGACCACCGTCGATTTCATTGTTTGTTTGCGAATCATTCCAAAGTGTGGAAATCGTATACCATCAGTGGCTCGTGTGACTTGCCCGAACACTTTTATGAAATGATTCAAATGCACAAGCAGTTTGGGACGGAATACGTGTTGCCATTCTCGGGGTGTTTTCGAGAATACTCGGGCTACACCATCGGAATGTTTTACCAACCCATTCAACTGTATGCTCCTCGCAAGATTCAACCCCACATGCTCAAAGAAGTCGCGTACGCTCTGACAGTCTTTTTTTGTACCGTGTGCCATCAACTGGGCGGCAATGTTCCCGATTTAAAACAGTTTTTGTTTTTGTACACGGAGACTCACCCCGTTCTGTGCGACATGGGTAGTTTCAACGTGGACAACCGGGTCCGCTTAAAAGGTCACAAACCTCACTTTAACGAAAAGAAATGGCGTCGATTCATGATGAAAAAGACGCTTCGAGACGTGATTCGGTACTTGAAATTGGAATTTAAATTATTCTTTCAACAAAAGAAAAAGGGTAGTGTATGCATATTGGACGAACGCGAAAATGCTTTCGATACGGAAACGCACCAGTTGCTGTGTCAAAGCCAAAAGGAACCGTTGGTGCAAATCTTGAAAACATTTGCCCACCTGATGCCCAATGAACATATAAGACGAGATGTCGTAGAACCGTGGACACTGTCATTGTTGGGAGATGATGCTTTCAGTGACGATGAATTGTATTGATTTAAAAAAAATAAACCATCAGTGGAAAGCAGCTGGAGCAGTGGTCACTCACAGTCAGGGAGACGGGTTTATATACACGCATTAAAAAAAAAAAAAAAAAAAAAAAAATTTTTTTTTTTTTTTTTTTTTTTTTTTGTAAAACTTTCTTGACACATTCAGAAAAGCATAAGCCAAGATGCAAATCATGTATTGTGCATCATGCGGTCCTCCACTAGATATTGCTGTGTGCGCAAATGTGTTCGCGCTCCCTCGAAGTGGAATAGGTACGACATGCCTTGCCGAAAGTGCAATGCTTACGGATTTTGCCACTGCCAGTGCCTGAGCTACCACGATCATGCTAACTGCAACTGGAAAACCGTGTTTTACGCGCAGAGTTGCTGCCAGCGAGAATGTTTCTGGCTGGACTTTAAGCAGGAACCAGAAGTGGACGGTGTCGCCTGTTTGAAATGTCAATCATATTGCTACTGCCTCTGTAAATGTGTCACTTGGACCAAATATATCCAGAGACACAAGAAATAATTTGAAGCATTACTATGATCCATGGCTAGACGATAAAGACTGACTAACGAGCTACAAGCATAGAACCCATATATATAATAGTAGGGTGAAAAAAAAAAAAAAAAAAAAAAAATTTTTTTTTTTTTTTTTTTTTTTCCTTGACCTTTAATCAAGCATGGCTGTCGATTACAAAGAACTCGTGCTCCAACTCCTTCAACATAAAAAGTATCCAGTGCTCCAAGAGTTTGTGGTCGTAGACATTCATTACAAAATGATCCCGTCAGAGGCACCCTGTCAGACCATCCGCAGTTTTGATCGACGTTTACACGATCCGCAGTACGTCTGGCAACAACATATGGATCCATACCGCATCTCCTATCTCGTCGACAATCATCCCCTGTTTCATATCCACGAAACGGAACATTTGGATACCACCGCCAGTCTCCCGTTTGATTGTCAGCGGATTAAACTGTCGAGGGGCTACATCGATGCCATCCGTAACGAAGCGAGTTTGACTTTTGAAGAAGAGTTGTATCATTTTTTGACTCTCTTAAACTTTGACGTACCCGCCCTGGCACCCTTCATAGACACGAGTTTTGTGGATTGCACGCGTCTATTGCCGCAATGCATACGTCTCTGGGCTTATAAGTATGAGGAACGGCCATTGGATCACATACCCGTCGACACTCGACTGGCAGATTGCTTCGGACCCCCCACCACCACAGAGGGTGTACTACCGATTCGCGTGTTACGAGGCAAACTGGCTCCGTGTACTTCGCAATCGACAATCTTGTCGTTAAACAATGATCACGAAGCCCATTTGAGTGGCAGACATCCGTTTGTGTGGCACTATGCTCCTCAGCACAAGACGCTGTTACCCTTGGTGTACAATCCTCTGGAGAATCCCATCATCGTACCCTTTTAACGATACTGCAGATTGAGATGGTACAAAGAGTCTTCACTGTCGTCCTTGTCAAAGGGTTTATAGCGACGTGCATCGTCATAATAACGACACACGCGTCTCACGCCTTGACACACGGATTTGGGCAAGTTTTTGTTATTTCGATCGCAACGGTCTTTAGCGCTGTCGATGGACAAGATGGATTCGTCCGAAGACACTTCACTCATGTCTGGGGAACCGATAAACGATTTCATCTTTAGCTTCTTTTTGTTGGCATACGATCCGACGTATCGGTTCGCATACCTTCCGAGTCGAGCATTTCTGTTGACGACATCGAGCCACACGGCTGCGGGAATGTTGGTCAAGTAGGTGCTTTTAAATTCGTTAAAAGTACGAGCAGTCCGAAACAGAGGTTTGAGTTTACTGACCGGAATCATGAGACCCTCGTCCACGGTAAACTGTTGCAGATACGATCGTGACACGACTCGTGCGTCTTTGAAATCTTCCGGAGACGCATCTTGGATTTGTTGTATCAGCTGAAATACGTATCCAAAGGGAACCCGCAAGGGTGTTCTAGCTGGCGTGCGTGCAATGCGTTTTCGAGGAGGCATCACTTTATTGATGATACACAATCTGCCCGTAAAAGTACAGATTGTAAAAATCAGACTCTCGGACGCGCATATGCGTATCGTAGTTGGCATGTTGATACTTGTCGTACGTGTCCCAGTGTGCCATGAAATGAAGCGTAAAGGCAAAGAGCATTTGCCACGTGGTCGTATGCTGGAAATATTCGGCTGGATTGTGTAGCGTATCTTCCATGATGGAAAAGTTGATGATACCTCTCGCCTCGTCCACCAGCATGTGATTGTTTCGATTCATATTGTCGCAAAAGTCTCTCCGAATTTTATTAAATTCATAGAGGTTAAAGACAATGTGCATGTAGCGTTCGTTGTTGTCACCGACTTGAGGATCCATGTACATGTGCAAAATCTCTTTAGATCCATTCGGATCGTTGGAATAGTAAAAAAAGAGAACATACTTGTCCATTTGATGAATGGGATTGCCAAAAATCCAGTTCAAAATGGAAATCCACTGTCCGAAAATTAAATGAAAACTTTTGAGATTGGAGCTGGAGAAGCCTTCGACGACGGAGGAGCATGCGGTCCATGCATCGCGCCATCTATGGATGCGACTCGCATTATTGCGAGCAGGTCTTTGAGACTCGTGATGATCAATGCCACGTTCCATCTTTACTTTGCTTAAAAAAAAAGAATGTCATGGGTCCTTTTCCTGTTGATGTGGTTGGCATTTGCCTGGCTGACCTTTTCTTCCACCGATCGTCCTGCAAGCCTACCCATCCAAGTTCAAGTTCCCGTCTTTAAACAAGATTGTTCGTCCAAGCGTGTGCCATGCGTCAATGACTGTAGCTTTTTATGCGTCGAACAGGACGTATCGTGTGCAGGAGGCGTGTGCGTCGCGAATGACAGAAATACAGATCCTATCCCCAAGTGTGACACTGAAAAAGGTGGCATGTTGATGCTGACGCATATTCCTTTTCCTCAGTGGAAATGTTTGTGCACAGAAGAGTCTATATGGTCGGGCCCTGCATGCGATACGTTGAATCCGGATATATGTGAGCATGGCGTATTTTTATACAAGAACCGCGACACATCGCTGTGTATCTGTCCTCATCCGTACAAGAAATTATTTGTCCGGGGTAAATGGCACTGTCTAGGCAAACCCGAATCCAATTTCTTTCAAGAAGAAGAGTCTGGCGCCATGGTGAAATCATCAGTGGGTTGCAGCTTGGGCAGTGGTCACTGTTAGGGAGACGAGTATATATACACACTAGAAAAAAAAAAAAAAAAAAAAAATTTTTTTTTTTTTTTTTTTTTTTTTTGCTTTATATTTTTTCTGCTTATATATTTTTGCTGTTTGTCTTTGATGCGCAGGTGGTAGGAAAACAGATTTAAAATATAAGCGCTTATATATTTTTTCTGTTTGCACACCCACCTCAGAAACTTTAAAAGTCAAGGTGGGTGTACAAGCAGATTTAATATATAAGCGCTTATATATTAAATCTGCTGGCAACCCACCTCAGAAACTTTAAAAGTCAAGGTGGGTGTGCAAGCAGATTTAATATATAAGCGCTTATATTTTTAAATCTGTTGTCCAACCACCTGCGCATCAAAGACAAACAGAAAAAATATATAAGCAGAAAAAATATATAAGCGCTTATATTTTAAATCTGTTGTCCAACCACCTGCGCATCAAAGACAAACAGAAAAAATATATAAGCAGAAAAAATATATAAGCGCTTATATTTTAAATCTGTTGGCAACCCACCTCAGAAACTTTAAAAGTCAAGGTGGGTTGCCAAACAGAAAAAATATATAAGCGCTTATATTTTTAAATCTTTGGCACACCCACCTCAGAAACTTTAAAAGTCAAGGTGGGTTAGCAGACAGATTTAAAGTCGAGCGCTTATACATTAAATCGGTTTTACTGTGCTAGAGGCAACAAAGTACTGTGAAAACAATTTAAAAACTCAAACAGGTTTTTATATAAGCACCAGTTTTAAAGTCAAACAGACTCTAATAGCCCAAACGACTTGAAACTTTAAAAGTCAATATCGACTTTTAAAAAATCTTTTAAAGTTTACTCAAACTTTTAAAGTTTTTTGGTACCAGAAATTCTGGTACCAAAAAACTTTAAAAGTTTGGGTAAACTTTAAAAGATTCTTTAAAAGTCGGCTATACTTTTAAAGTTTTTTTTAAAGTCACACCCTAGCGTTCCCAAAGCTCCCCAGAGTGGAAAACGCGATCCAATACGTCTCTCGACACTTTTAATGTCACTGGAGGTTTAGAGTCGTACCAAATCTTGCATTTGTAAAAACACGCATCCTGTTGAACCAACTCCATCGATTTCGGTACGATCCGATTCGTTTTCGCAAAGTCGCTGTGTTCGAAAAATATCTCTTGAAAACAAGAACCCAAACCATTCCCTTCCAATCCGTTGTACAACTCCATATTTCCCAAGCGCATTCCACCGCAACGAGAACGGCCTTTCATGGCTTGATCCGTGACCAAGTCCACGGTGCACTCTCGAGGATAGTAAATGTGCTCGACCGCCAAGTACGTGAGCAAAAAATAAAACATCTTGGAGTAGAAAACTGAACCATTCGGAACATCTTCACCTCGGGAGTTGCGCACTCGGGTAGCGTCTCTGCCTTCTCCCAGCCTGAGACCTTCGATAAACTGTCCTCCCGTCATGCGGAAAAAACAAAACGGATTGACCACCAAATCGGGTCGGATACCGTCATCCAAGATGGGCACCTCGTCCATGATGCGCAAAACTCCTTTCTGCCCGTGGAAGCTGCACAACTTGTCTCCTGTACTGATGAAATGATCCGTCTCGCAACAAATTGTCAGCATTTGACCACTCAATTGATGACGGACGATTCGAAAGGGGGTTTTGGAAAAGACGAGTCGTACCGCTTGAGGCGTCAGTTGTTCGCACCGAACCTGGATAGAAGTCGGTTCCACTTTGAACGGTTCGTCTCCATAATGATACACGGTGCCCAACACGGGCGACTCGTAGCCGTCCATCGGAACGAATCGCACCATACATCCCGCCTCGATACGTATGCGCAGGGTATGAAACCGACAACAGTCGAAAGCGTCCACGCCTCGGCGACACACGATACTATCTTCTTGCGTGCATCCGAGAAAACTCATATACGCCACCCTGACGTGGGGAAGTTTGAGTACAAAATAAGGTGAAATACCATCGTCCATGGGTTCCAACACGGTTCGATGATAGGATGTCACATGATGCACATAGGCCGACAGCGAATCCATAAAATACAAATGGTAACGATTATCCGTCGCCAAGACGGCATTTTTTAACGCATTGAATCCTAAAATACTTTTCGGAACATAGTTGTGCATGAAAAACGGATTGAGATCCACGTGAAAACTCGTAAAGAAATCGTATCCGAACCGTCGGGCCAGGGCATCGATATCGGTAACGTTCAGCATGCGTTCACACCAATACCACAAGTCTTTGGGAGTCACCCATAGATCGGTGCCGGGAATTTCTTTAAAAAGAATTCCCACCTTGTACCGAATGGAGATGAACGGACTCGCTTCAAAACATTCCACGAGTCGAAACGTTTGTTTGAGATGAATCAAGTCGAGTCGACGATAACTCGTTTCCGTCACTGGAATACAGGCTCCATTCACCACGACAAAGTACTTGGACTTTTGCAGAGGTTCCAGATTCAAATATCGCCACATGTCGGCTCGTTTGGCATCGTGAAACACGGGATCCAACTCGTTGCAGGTCGACACGACCGTCCCACGCACCATCATCGTGGTCCGACCGACATTTTTCGTCTCGAAGCATCCCAAGATGCACAAATATCCTAGGTAGCTCGCGTGAAAGGGCGGTACGGCATTGCTTTTGACTTTGCTGGACATTTGGCGTACCGTCAAATACAACAAGTACGGGTTCAGGGGATACGTCTGCATGTTGACTTCTCGATAACATCCCATCGACTTTTCCACAAACACTTGACCGTCTGCGCCAATTTCCCGATGAGACTCTCGCGTCGTGTTGGTCATTTTGCCGACGGAACCATTTTCTTTAAAGTAATCCGTCTTTCGAGACAAGACGTGCAAGAGTGCTCCCGTTTCGATCGACTTGATCACCCAGGCATACTTGGCTTTGATGCGTTTCCAATCCCCGTCACGCAACGGCCCGTACAAGTACTTGACAAACAATTTGGTAAACAAATGCCCAGGGCTGATGACCATTTTGTTGGCCAGCGAATCAATGTCAAAGAGTGCGTTCCGATGCATGTGGGCCATGTAGGTTGCCGAATCGGTGGAAAAAGGGCAAAAATCGAAAAAGGTATCGATGTCTTCAGTCGATTCATTGCCGTTGTTGGAACTCATCAGCAAATCTCCACGTTTTTTGTTTCCATGCTCCTGGATATAATAACACAGTTGTTTGCCTCGGTCCATGGCATCGTAGGTAAAGACTCGCACACAGCTTCGTTGAACGATATGCGTATGCGTGGGATCGTTGGTAAAAAAGTACGGCAAGTGCCTCAGAAATCCAAGAATGATAAAATAGCCACGTCCAATATCCGCCTCTTGAAACGGACCGTCGGTGCAGGTATCGAATCCTGCAGGAAACTCTGTGTTCTGCCAATGTCGAATCGCCAAATCCAGTCGAGACCCCAACATGATTGGAAAGACATCCTTGAGAACTTTTTGCGTGGGCACATGTCGAACCGAGCAAGCGTACACGGTTTTTTCACAGATGTGCTGGTGAATGTCGAAAGGTCCATCGTAGATGAGTTGGCAGTTGACTTGATCACGTAAAAATTGAATAAATGTTTCCACGTGTGCATCATAGTTGTCCAAAATGGGCTTGAGCATCTGCGGCACATTCAGCATGGTGTTTAGATGACAACTCCAAGTAAAAGGAGCAGACGACTTAACCAGCAGGTGGATGAGTCGGGCTATATATACTAATCATGAAAAAAAAAAAAAAAAAAAAAATTTTTTTTTTTTTTTTTTTTTTTTTTTTTTTTTTTAATCCATCTATTCTTGGAGCTGTTCTTTTGGACTTGTTCCGCTGGCATACTTTACTCGCAATGCGTGGACACGTTCTTGAAAAGTCTTGTCACACTCGAGGCTGTACGCATGAGCACTGTAGGCACACAGCGCTACTACAAGTGTCACGACAAACAAACAATACATGTGTATCCCATGGAGATACGATCGATAAAGTGCATAGTTGCTTCCAAACAGGGAGCGCAGGAAAGAATGATAAGCCATGTCTATTGGCCTTTTTTAGGCATCAAACCAAAGTGGTATCCAGTGCCTTCATTAAATTGTTGGCCAAAAAAAATCTTATCGGCCGATGTCATGACTGGGAACGAGCGTTTCGGTTGCTCCGTACACATGCGTGCATAATTCTTTTTGGGTGCTTCGAAACTCAAAACATCGATGGGTGATCGATCCGGATTCTTGCTCAAACCTTCTCGGGTCAACGGTAGAGGTGTACCCGTACGACATTGATATTTCATGATGGTCAAGACATCACGAGCATACACACTAGACATGTCTGTCAACAACTGGTGCTGCACCACATTCACTAAATTGAAAAAGTAACACACCAATCCACATTTCTGAAATATATTCCTGATATCCGAAAAGGCAACGATGTGATCCAACTTTAGTTGTTGCAGCAATATTTGCAAATCTTTAAAGGACTTGTAAATGATTCGATTCGGGACGAGTATAAACTGGAACGTACTCAAGTACTGGAGTCGACCGCGAACATCTCTTCCCTTGTGAAAAGGTTCGCCACGTTCCAAGACGCCAGAGTTGGGCAGCAAGTCCATCAATTCCGAGGTTGTATAATTTTTCGTAAACACGCTGGCATACTGGTGTGTCGTAGCCATTTCGAAAACGTGCGTGTGAATGGTAAACAGATTCAACTCGTATCTCAACGCCTTGTCGACGTTATACGAAACGGTGGGATCCGCAACTTGCAAATGTTTGCTGTCTAGCGTTCCTTGGGTATCCGACTTTGTAATTCGACATGTCAATAGAATCCCAAACGGATCTCCGGGAGAAGGAAACTGCTTGCGAATAGCCAAAACAAACTGTAGACAAAATTCGGGGATTTTCTTTGAGTGCTGCTGGAATACCCTCAAATCAGGCACCGAATGAACTAGATGCTGTTGGAGAATTCGTGTGACGGCCGCCAGCGAATGAGGACGAATCTCTTGCAAAATGCGTTGATACGTTTCCGGAGCTACACGTTGCACATGATCAAATAACCGCTCAGCAGCATTCATGACGAAAGTGTCATTGGGAGTCGACGAGGCAGCAGCTGAAGGTATGGGGTATATATAGTGCTTATGAAAAAAAAAAAAAAAAAAAAAATTTTTTTTTTTTTTTTTTTTTTTTTTTAAATAAATAATACAAACTTTGTTTTTGATACATCTCTTTTCATATGACTCTATTGGAACTTGACTGGCCTCCGATGATGGTCTTGTTGTAAAAACTCATTTTCATTCACCATCCCGATGGCATCTTTGGTCCACTTACGTCCAATTTCCCAGTCTAGATGAGACACTACCGATTGCAACGTGTCACGCACCTCTCGTAGCACATTTGTCCTCCTTTTATACATTTCGACCAGGCGGTGGTTGTACTCTTGCTGCATAGCCACCAATGCCAATCTACATCTCCGACAATTGACATTTCCAATATCTGATGGTTCCATTTCATACTTTACGTCTTTCCATCTGCAGGCAGCACGTTGAATTTCTTTCAGCACAAATTGTTCTCGACACAGAGTCCCAATAATCGACGCATATTCCTCATGGACACGAAAAGCTTTGCGCCGATGAAAATTGCAAAATTGGTCATCGGAAGTCAAGTAGCAGTCGACAATGAGATTACTTAAAATCTCCTTGGGAAGGCATACCCCATCATCAGTCTTTTCATGAGCAGCAGCCATATTCCAAAAAGTAAAATGTCCGTTCACGTTCAAATTGCAAAAGAAAAACTGGAAAAGAAAACAGACTTTATTTCTAGAGGGAACCTGTAGTCTTGATACCAACCAACGACTGCATACAAAATGACAAACTAACCCGAGTAGCAGGACTATATATAAGGGCTAAGAAAAAAAAAAAAAAAAAAAAAAATTTTTTTTTTTTTTTTTTTTTTTTTTTTACCCTCTCTCTACCAGACTCATGAACTTTACGTTTCTTCTTGATAATATAATCACGCTACCAGCTGGTGGTAAAATAAATGTGACACGAGACTCTTTCTTCTTTGCACACGAGTATCCAAAGAAATGCAATTCACCCAACAATGTCTTCGAGTCCAACACTGGCCATTTAAATTTCCAAGTCAGGTTTTACAAGACTCACTCGGCCAAACACCTTGTAGTGAAAACTTTCGAAAGTGGCAAATCTCAAAAGTACTGTGAAATCAACAAGTTGCCGGTTTCACAGTACTTGCCATAGGCCCCATGCAGTAGGTACAGGCTTGGTGATACAAGGACTCGGGAAAGGTGTTAAATATCCTTTTTCATTGCTTGGAAAACTGATGAGCTTTGTAGCTACTTGAAACGTTCCAATTCCATTTCCAAATCTCTAGTTGCTTTCTGCAAACATTGTACAGAATCTCTCAGCCACCTCTTTCGATATTCCTGCAGCTCTACCACTTTTTCATGGTAGGTTTTTAATCCACATGCCTCTCGGCAAAGTCCACACATTTCAATCTGACTCGGTGGCATGGCATGCTGGATATTTTTCCAATCAAAGTACGCACTCTGCATGCGTCGAAGACTATCCACTTCTTTGAAGAAGCTTACAATGTGATGAACATATTCACGATGCACGGCAATTGCACCTTCTCGATCCTTGGAGCAAAACTGTCCATACTTGTTTTGACAAAGTTGTAACATGTCGGTTAAATCATCAAAGGATACATTTACCAAGTCATCCGGGGCACAAGACCAGTCACTCATGGTAAATAAATATGCCACTTGTAAACTTGTTGATGAACACAATTGTTTCTGTAAGAGAAGACACGAATGAAACAAAGTGCCCAAGACTTTATATAATCCTCACGAAAAAAAAAAAAAAAAAAAAAAAAAATTTTTTTTTTTTTTTTTTTTTTTTTTTCATTTCTTGTGTTCCTCAGGCTTGTGAGTTTGACTTGTATACTTCTTCTGACTTGCAATTTCAAACAACTATTGTTCATAGTTCTTCTCCCGGTTCATTAGTTGATGTAGCGAAATGGATTCATGCTTGTAGTAAAGAATTCGCTGATCGATGGAGCCTCAGAGAATCTCCGACTATTACCGCTTCGAAGACGCATTCTTGCTCGACTCTTTTTGGCACTTTTCGATTCAGTTTCAACCTGGATCACTTGCCGGCAGTTTGGGCATGTGGATTGTTTTTCTAACCATGGAGTAATACAATTTTCATGATAAAAATGGCCACACGGCAGTCGTTTCACTTTTTCGTTTGATTGAAGGTCGGAAATACATACCGTGCACTGTAATTCTTTTTCAATGACACTGTCCTCCACGGTAGGTAACGATTTAATTTGCTCTTTGGACAAGGGCGGTGGGCCCGAAACATTCATTTCATCCAATAGCTGAGATGCAAGAGCGTCGATTTCTGCATCTGCGGCGTTCCAGTCAAAATTCCTCGCGTGTTCATCAGCAGTCGAAAAGTCCCCTAGACTAACATCCCTGAATATGGAAAGTTCTTCTGGCGGACGAGAAACAATACCCGACTCATCGCCGGGTTCTGGTGGTAAATTTTGGGCAACATTCAAAAGCATTTGAGTGAGAAGTCTTTCCATGCTGAGTTCGGACATGAGAATTTCATCGGGTTCACTATCGCTATCGGAAGATTCATATGCATTGCAAGGCTGGTTTTCGGCTTCATAAAATTCTCTTGAAACAATTTCAAGAAAATCACTCGAACAACCTGGACAGATGAATTCATCCGGAAGTCTAAACGCTCGTGTACACCGATGACAAAAATAGTTGGACTCGCACCGCAGAGCTTCGGCCATCATTCACGGTATAGTAACAGCGGTGGTCGTTGCCAGCAGTACCTTTGTTCCAGTATCATCATCTTGCAAGTAGACACAACGAATGAGCAAGGCACGAGGATGACAGGGTTATATAGTAGCTTAGAAAAAAAAAAAAAAAAAAAAAAATTTTTTTTTTTTTTTTTTTTTTTTTTTTTTTTTTTTCATAACCACTCTTGTCAAAATGTCCTGTTTACTAAAATGTATTTCTCCGTACATTCAAAGTGTTCTTCATCAGAGGTCGCAGACTGCCATCACGTATTCGGTGGCTAGGACTTTCACGATGACACCTTTGCGAACAGCAATCATTACTCCTCATTGTTTTGCACAGACATCGACAGTATCCAAAACTTTGACACTTGTGGCAAGCTAAACCATCCACCTGGTCTTGAGGTGCAGGAAAGCACTTGAGGGCACAGCAATATTGTTGATCCATGATTTCCCCCAACTTGGAAAAGCTGATGCCTTGATTACCTTTTTACGACTTTGATATGTTCACCAAGTCTACCGACGCAATAGTCGAGGGTTCTTCCATGTGGCACTACTCTTGACACTGATCACCCAAGGCAAGATTATATAGGCTGGTTATTTATGTATCGGAATGAAATCATACTCGCTGTAAAAAAAATTCGATCTCAGGTCCGTGGAGCTCGTACGATCTCGATTCCTTAGCTGCATTCTACATCTCGCGTGACTTTTTTTCTTTGTTTCAACCTGAATAAGTGTTCGGCAGGTTGGACAAGTTGATGTTTTCTTCAACCACGGTAAAAGACAAGCCTCATGATACCAATGTTCACATGAAAGTTGTATAACTTTGTCATGTAGTTTAAAACTGTCTATGCATATAGTGCATACTAGTTCTTTTTCAACTTGAATATCTTCCACCTTGATATTGGCCAGTAATTGAATTTGCTCCTCGGACAAGGGTGGTGGTTTCGAATCGTCCAACAAATCCTCAATTTCCGAATCATCAAAATCCGAATCATCAAAATACAAATCTAAAATATCATAATCCCAATTACTCGTGCGATGTACTTCTGGTGTAGCAAAATTGTTGCTCGGTTCATTTGAGGAAATATTATTTTCCTCTGAAAAATAATCTTCACCTATCAATTCAGGAAACAAGTTTTCGGTAGAACCTTCCAAAGTATCAATATTGTTTTCTTCATCATCAAGACTCTGAAGCATATTGAAGGTATTGAAGAGCATTTGACGATGAAATCTAAACATAACCGGCATTTGGCACTATTCTTGACACTCTTGACTCTACACTGAATACACGCATACACTGAACACGCACGAGCACAGGGTATATATAGTGAGTTCAAAAAAAAAAAAAAAAAAAAAAAAATTTTTTTTTTTTTTTTTTTTTTTTCAATGCATCAAGTTACACGGAGTCCTCTTTGCATGTTGTCTCCACACGAGATATGCCTTGGTGACTGCACAGCTCTTGTGCCGCATACACTGGCTGCACGGAAATCTCAATTCAAAAGGTCTCTCTGCGACAATGACATTCATCGTTTCGTCTGCTGCTCTTTTCAGCGTCATCGCTCCATACGGCACGTAAACAGTCTTTACGTTTAGCGATCTCAACGCATCCATCACCGTTCTCTCCCAGTCGGATTCTTGCGGTGACACCCGAAACCATACGGTGTCCATCACGACCACACATTGCGTGTCATCCACAGCGACGGCAGCAAACCCTTCATCTCGAAAGCGTGACACGAGTTGAATCGATGCCGGCATTTCCGTTTGTGCGTCAGCCATGTCTCTCTTACTTGACCCTGCATATGATCCACAAGAGAAGGATGAAAGCCAACATGCCCAAGACTACCCATTTCAAGACGCCGTCCAAACAGAGCCAAGTTATTCCTACCCCAGCGACGGTTATCACGAGTCCTTTGAAGGATTTAAAGAAATCGAGCGTTTTTTGCCAGAACGGTTTGACAAACACTGGTGGAGCGAGACGAGGTTGTGATTTGACGGGATTATTTTGACCGGCAACTTGCTGGCCTGGATTTTGAGCATTTTGACTGGCACCTTGTTGACCGGCTTGAGGATTGTTTACCACGGCTTGTGGATTGCTCGCCACGGGATTATTTTGACCGGCAACTTGCTGGCCTGGATTTTGAGCATTTTGACTGGCACCTTGTTGACCGGCTTGAGGATTGTTTACCACGGCTTGTGGATTGCTCGCCACGGGAGCATTTTGACTGGTACCTTGCTGACCGGCTTGAGGATTGTTTACCACGGCTTGTGGATTGCTCGCCACGGGAGCATTTTGACTGGTACCTTGCTGACCGGCAGCTGGATTGTTCACCACGGGATTGTTTGCCACGGCAGCTGGATTGTTCACCACGGCTTGTGGATTGCTCGCCACGGGAGCATTTTGACTGGTACCTTGCTGACCGGCTTGAGGATTGTTTACCACGGCTTGTGGATTGCTCGCCACGGGATTGTTTACCACGGCAGCTGGATTGTTCACCACGGGATTGTTTGCCACGGGAGCAGGGTTGACGGTAGGCTGTCGTGGAGCCGTTGGCTTATTGGCTCCAATGATGGGTGGGTGTTGAACCCCAAATATCATAGGTTGATGTGTGATCGGCATTGATCTTGTTTCCTTCCGTCGAACTCGTAAATATTCGAGACGCTTTCGTTTGGATGCCACTCGTCCGTTCTCTGTTCGAGCCATCCCTTTATTGTGGTATAAAGTTGTAAAAGTATAGTTGTTCGTTGTATTGCCATTCTTGCATCAGTTGTTCGACAGCTTCCTTGTAACGTCGCATCCATGTCGGACATTCACACTTGCAATAGTTGACGGCTTTACATTTCCTACACGCTAATCCACGAACGACCAGTGTCGGTATGGGTATGCATTGCTTTTCACAACAATATTTTCGCTTGCCTTCGTACTTGCACATTTGTACGATTTTGCAGTTGATACGAGCCGTAACAATGCCAGGCCTTTTGACAATATCATCGTTGCGATAGTCGCACAGGCAATAACAGGCAAATCGACACAATATGCATGTATCGTAACCCAGCTTGGAGCACTTTTTGCTACAGCAAACATTGTAGTACGGTCTCGACATTAAAGTGGAACAAAGACATTTGCAATATCCAAAGCTGTGACACTTTTCGCAAGCCAATTCATCCACCTGTGTTTCGGGTGCTTTGTAACATTTACGGTCGCAGCAATATTCCTCGATATTCTCATCATGATCTTGCAGTACTTCCATGACCCTAAGGAGAAGAAAAAAAGTAATGCAGTCTGCGAGGTGTCGGGAGCTTATATAGGTTGCATGAAAAAAAAAAAAAAAAAAAAAAAAAATTTTTTTTTTTTTTTTTTTTTTTTTCTAGACGCTTTGATTTTGTACTTCTCCAGGATTTGGAATTTACAATCATGGTACCGGCTGGTCGTATTCTCCTTGGTTTTCTTTTGCAAGAGTTGATATCCACCGGAATGTCCAACAATGTTTTGGTCTTAGAGGTGTGAGTCTTTTCAAATTGTTCAACTCGAGCAGTCAAAGAAACTGGTGGGCTACTACTCACTTTCTTCTACCACAGCCGTCGTCTTACTTCTCTTTCGACTCGATTCTCCTTCTACCCTTTTCTTTCGAATTTCAAACCATTCCACAATCTGCTTCACCGACTCTTCTTCTCCTCCCACCGCTTCGAGATATTCCTTCTGCACGTCACCACCCGCACTTCGTTGAAATACGGCTTCCAAAATCTCTTTCATTTCGGCCGGATGCTTGACCCTTTCCTCCAGATACCATTTCCTCACCAGCCTCACGTGCTTGGCTTTGGGTCCTTCCTCCCCACCACACTTCAGCGAGTCCACGTATCGTTTCGGATCTTGCCCCAGCAACCCGTCGACCGCAAACAGCATCCAGACGTCTTTTTCGTCCCGTGCAAATTTGTGCACGCATCCGGCCAGTTTCACCAAATCCGTCTGCCGCACGTAATCTCTGCCGAGAATGCGTTCGATGCAATGCTGCTCTTCCAACGTGACGGCGGTGGTGGTTGTCCTCTCTTTCCACACGTGTTCCAATAGCGCGTGCAGTGCGGGAGGCACGTAAACGTGTCGGGTCGTCTCGAGGATTTGATGTTCCCACGACAGTCTGAACCCTTCTTCGGTCACACGCTTCAAGATGCGCACGGCCATGGTTTCGTAGGTGAGATGACTGTTGGAGTTGTCTCGAATCTCTTGGACGAGGGCCTGTGTCACAAACTGTTGCAAAAAGTCGTCGGAGGCATAACTCGCTTCTACGACGTGGCTGGGTTCCATGACTATCTTGACTTGATACTTGTGACGATATACTCTTGTAGCTCTTGTAAGCTGAATGAGTAAAGAGTGGCAAGTGTCGGGCTATATATAAAGGATAGAAAAAAAAAAAAAAAAAAAATTTTTTTTTTTTTTTTTTTTTTTCTTAACTCGTCTCTGTAGTAGTGCTGCTTGTTTCTGTAGTGCTACAAGGATCATGTGTCTCTGCAGTAGTGCTGCTCATCTCTGTAGTAGTGCTGCTAGGATCATGTGGTGGTGGTGGAGTATCCATGATTCGATTAAAACCATGTCCAATGTTTTCCGTCACAAAGACCGACAACCACTGCTTGCAGAATGTCTCTGCATCAAGAGTGCCGAGATCGATATAAAACACGTTTGATTCTCTTTCCTCTCCAACCAGTCTCAGCAACTGTTCAATCGTCTCGTTGCTTGCCAAGTTTTTCAAAGTTACTTCGACGTGCTGATCTTGGACTTTAATTCGCCACTCCGTACCGTCCCTGAGCCTAACGCGCATATCAGTGACGGTAAACGTGGTAAAGGGGTACTGGGTGGGTCCTCGAATATAGAGTGTCAAAGGCATCTTGTTTCTTCCCACACGAAGCTTTTATACAGTTTCTTCTGGTGGAGGAGGATTGCCGTCGATGCAAAGTTGTTTCCGTGGAGTTATTTTATCCAAACATTCTCTAAAGTATTCCACGACCCATAACGAAAGCATCTTTGTGTAGAATGCCTGTGCATCCAAAGTGCCGAAATCGATAAAGTACTCGTTGGGTTCTCTTTCCTCTCCAAACAACTTGAACAACTTTTCGGACGGTTCGTGACTCGGAAAGTTTTCACAGGTAAAGTCGACGTGCTCATCATGGACTTGGAATCGCACCTCCTTTCCTCCACTCAAGTTTACGAGCATCTCAGTGACGGGAAACGTGGCGAGAGGTTCCTGGATGGGAAATAGAATATGAAGTGTCCAAGTCATCTTTATTTACTCTGTCGTGCCACCGAATCCACGAGTCCCTCGAAACGTGTTTGTGTCGATGGGAGAGTCGGTCGTCCGTGACAAGACGGGTTGCCATGCAGTGGTCACGAGCATTTGTGCAATGGGTTCCCCCGGTTGCAGAGTTTGCGCTTTTGGTCCGACATTGCGCAGTAAGACTCGCACGGTTCCACGATACCCCGTATCGATGACACCGGCCTGCGTGACGATTTGCTTGTGGTGTGCCACCGAAGACTTGTCTTTGATGATGCCAATCTTGTCCTCTGGCAAAAGAATAACGACTCCCGTGTCGACCAGTACTTGATGCCCAGGAGCGATAGTGACTGGTTCTGGAGTGTAGAGGTCGATGCCTGGCGACTGGTCGTCAAAGACGGTCGGATCCAAAGCTCGAGGATGGTAGAGTTGATATAAAAGCTTTACGAGAGGCATGATGACAAAGTCCGCCTTGTATCAATCTTGTACGAGAAGAAAAAAATTCTAGTGTCCAACAAGGGCTCTGTATGCACACAGCAATCACTATTGAAAAGCAAAGTGTGATGAGGGCTCTATATATATGCATCAAGGAAAAAAAAAAAAAAAAATAAAAAAAATTTTTTTTTTTTTTTTTTTTTTTTTCAATACTTCTATGCTTCCTCTTGTAGATGTGTCGAGTTTAACAACTCCAGGGTTTTTGTTTTCTTTGCAAGAGTTGATTCACCCAACAATGTTTTATAGTTTTACAGAGAAGGTACCAAGTGTGGGTTTTCAAATTGTGGTCTCGACGATAGCTGAGCAGTCGAAACTGGTGGTGGTGGAATACTCGTAGCAGGTGGTATACTCGTTTCTCCTCCTCCTTCTGCCGGCTCGATGATACTTCCCAAATATTCAGCGGGCCGGACTCTTCCTCCCGGCTCGATGATTCTTCCCAAATAGTCCATGGGCCGGACCACCGCCACAGGTCTAGGTTTGTTTGGATCCCTTGCGGGCCATGTAAATGAAAGCACCGAGTTGGTTCTCGGAACAACTTCATACGGTTTGTCTCGAACACTAGTACGTTCACGTCGAATCATGCTTGTTTGTTGTTCGGGGGAATGAAACACGCTCAAACAAAAAAAATTCCTTATTCACTGGGGGGAATCAAGCATAATGATCAAGGAATAACGAGCTCATGGCCCTACACGACATTCTCTTGGAAGCTTTAAATGCGTCTCGTTCCACCATCGTCGTGGGCAATGTCGGAAGATATCCGGCATTGTTGGAGCACTCCCTACACACGTACTGGATTGCCCGTGGTGATCCAGACGATTCCCCTTTCGCATGGTTTCAATACGACGGACGAGACGTCTACCTGCTCGTGGAACCCGACTTTGGCCACGTGGTCGATCCCAATCTGTTTCAAATCATTCTGACCAGCCACATGGACTTGGAGTTTGATACCAAGAGTACTCGCGTCGTCCACTGTCATGTGCCCACGGCTCAAACGAGGTATCCCACTGAAGAAGGAATCGTTTATAGAGTCACGAGCGACGATCCTCGGGAAGCTTACCTGGAACTCTTGACGCACGCGGAAAACTGTCCTCGACCATGGCACTACAGTGTGCCTACATCAGTAAAAGACGAGTGGAAAATACATTTGCAAAAGTCGAAAGCCAAGTACATGGAGTATGGTGGAAAAAATTTGAAGCACTACTATGATCCATGGCTAGACTATAAAGACTGACTAACGAGCTGAAAGCAAAGAGGCAGTATATATAGTAGCAGTGAAAAAAAAAAAAAAAAAAAATTTTTTTTTTTTTTTTTTTTTTTTTTTTTCATTACCTCTTGTGTCTCTCAGGGGTTGTGAGTTTGACTTGTATAATTCTTCTGACTTGAATCTTCAATAACTATTGAAACCGAGAATGGTTTTCCAAGTACAGGCTCTTTCCTCTAACAACACGCTATGAAACATTACGGTGGGTCTTGGACATGCTCTCGATGGCATTCGATTGATTTTTGCCACCACAACGGATCGTCTTTGATGGCACGCGTCCAACCTCGTTTCAAAGGCAACGGTCGACACGTTACCTTTTTCTTCTCGGGTACATCATCATAACGGTTGCTGTGACGACGACATGGCGGCGGCAGTGACATTTTTTCAACCTCGACGGGTATCGGTTCGTCCGAAAATCCGTCCAAGTCCCAAAATCCAGGAGGCGTTCGACACTCGCGTTTGCGATGACGACAAGACTCTTGTACGTATTCTCCGTGGACAGCATAGTAATCTTTACATTCTGGACACGGATGGGCGGTTGTGGTAAAAGTCGAGTGACGAAGAGGCATTGTCGGGAAAACTAAAGGAATGAAAGAATACTTGCTTTCTGCGCTGAAACGGGAACGCCAAAATCTTCAGTATGCGATCGTCCATCTGTTTTCTTTGAGAGACGATTACGCTAGCAATCTCACGGGAGAATTGGAAATCTTGGGAAGTATTTTTCGAGCAATGTTTTGCAGCCTGGACCGTATGATTGACCACCTCGAACCATGGGAATATACGACTGAAGTCGACAGTGTGGATTTTGAATAGCGTGTACTACTGCACAAGATTGAATAACCAAGATGACAATTGCAGCAGCACTACGAACAAGTAAAGGGAGGAAGAGCAAATGGCTTGGGTTTATATAGTAGTGTATGAAAAAAAAAAAAAAAAAAAAAAAAAATTTTTTTTTTTTTTTTTTTTTTTCAATAAATTATTCTCACCAGATTTTCTTTTGCCCGCAGTTTCACAAGATGCATTGTCGTGCCTCTTCACACTAGAACAAGCACGTCACTTTTTGGATCGATCCGTTGTTTCAACTTCTGCCGCTGAAACATCCTCCTCCTCTTCCTCCTCTGGATTCCTTTCCCAATCTCTTTCCACGGGTGGTGGTGGTGGTTTCAGATGCAGCACCATGAATCGTACGCATTCTTCCATGTTTCGCCACAGTCCACGAAACACTTGACGTTCCAAAAACCACACGGGTTCTGGATACACATCACACACCTCGTCCAAGGTTCGCAACACGTGTAGTGCTGAAGCCTGCAAGTTTTGCTGTTCTCGGCTCAAAATACATTCAATGTAATTCTTGTGGCATTCCTCGTGACTTGCCATCTTGTTCCATCGAAAGCACAAGAGTGGTGTCGTCTCTGAAGTATACTCCAACAGGGCAAGGAACAAATGTCACGAGCTTGAGAGTTTTCCGCCCACACAGAGAGAGATGAAATAAAATATTCTATAGAGAAGATTTGGGGTTTTCAAATCTTGGTTTCGATGTCTGTGTTGTTGGAGTATTGTTTTTGGGCTCTATGATTCTTCCAAAAGCATCCATGGGTCTGACTACCGCCACAGGTCTAGGTTTATCGGGATCTCTTGCAGGCCACACCTTTGAAAGGGGCGAGTTGTTTTTCGATGGCCAAGAAGACGACATCTCTTGTGTAGAAATATATGTACTCGTGCTCTTCTTTGAAATGAAGACTGCGTAGAAAGAAATGCAAAGTCCACCAACACAGCAATGTAAAAAAAGCTACCACCACAACTACTGACTGAAAGTAGAGAGTGTCGGGGACTTATATACCCAGTCAAAAAAAAAAAAAAAAAAAAAAAAAATTTTTTTTTTTTTTTTTTTTTTTTTTTTTTTTTTTCATTACCTCTTGTACAGTACTTTTTCTTTCAAGCTCTCTTACAATCCCAAGTACGTTTTCATTCTGCTCGTGATTTTCTGCCGACACATCGGACACGTCTTCAACACTTGCGCACATGTCAGGCAAGACATCAGGTGGCTGCATGGCAGAAAGACCGTGTCCATTTCTCGATCCATGCAGACTTTACACAATAGATGGTCGTGATTTTTACTTTCATCTTGTTTCTCCACACTCGAGTCCTTACTCGCGTCGATCCTTTCATGTCCCGTGACGTCTTCAGAGGGTTGTTGGTTGGCCACAGAATATTCCAAGATGTCTGTGCAAAGATGAGTCGGTGAAACATGACCTGTTCTTTCCAAGTGTCGCTCTACTACATTTTCCACACAAGTTTGGTGGATAGCAGCATTCACGACTCTCGCATCGGTTGTTCCAGGGAGAGATGCTGAATTCAATTCTTTTCTCTGCAGCTTTAGGTGAGCACAATGTGGAAAAAACTTTGCGTGCTCCTCAAAAGGCTCGTCAGTGGGTTCCCAATTTCCCAACCTTCCCCCGCAAAAGAAACACGTGACTTCGTCCACAGTAGACAGACCCGTATAAAAGAATCCACATGTGGCCAGTTCTCGAATACTCAGAGTGACGACGGGGAAATTTCGAAAGGAAGCTATACGCTTTTCGAGTGCACACATTCTGAAATATTTGGGTTTATGATTGAAATAATTTATGGAACTTGTTGGTTGCAATGTGGGCATGGGTTTAGGTTTTTTTACAATCGGTACGTTTCCGACATTGGAAGACGACAGAAACGGACACTCGGGCGATTTCTTGACGTGTTCCTTCAGTGGTTTCTGACCAACGTTCCAGTCGTCCACTATAACGTGGCAAAAGGCACACTGAACTCTGTCTTCCGATTGCAAGTAAAAGAATCCGTTCTCCGCCAAGTCTTTTGGTTTCACATAGCTGAGAGGCCATATTTCTTGAAAAGTATTCAAACGATTCAATTCCAATTTCATGGGGGTAAAGAGATTCTCTTCGTCGATGGTCTGTTCACACTGCATAGTTCTCCAGAGTTGATACTTTTTATTTGAGAGTCCAATCCTTTTCGTTCATGTCTGATGAAATGTGTCTCTTTGGAATGTAAACCAGTGATTGTTCAAATGGTCCGGAGTACTTCCACAGGTTTATCGGGAGCGGCATTGTCTGTAGAAATATATATACTCGTTCAAAACCTTTCTTGAAACGACGAGTGCGTAGAAGTGCAATGTATAAACTATACAACCAGCACAGCAATGTAGAAAAAAAGCAACCACCACAACTACTGACTGACAGCAGAGTGTGTCGGGTTTATATACCCAGTGAAAAAAAAAAAAAAAAAAAAAAAAAAAAAAATTTTTTTTTTTTTTTCATCTATTCTATTGGGATGCTTACATATTTTTCTGGTTGCACTTTTTCCAGTCTCGTGTTAATTTACATCTCGTAGAATTTCAAGGGCTGTTGTTAATCAGGATATCTTTGCCACAACACGAAGGTGTCGCCTCAAGAAGAATGAATTTATATGCCAGTCACTGTGGTGGAGCATCTACGTTTCCAGAATGATCACCACCGTCGCCTCCATCATCCTCGGCAGCATCTGTTTGTCCAGAATAATCAACCTCGTCGTCTCCATCATCCTCGGCAGAATCTGTTGGTCCAGAAAGATCACCCACGTCGTATCCACCATCCTCGGCAGAATCTACATCTCCAGAATAATCATTCACGTCGTCTCCATCATCCTCGGCAGAATCTGTTGGTCCAGAAAGATCACCCACGTCGTATCCATTAACCTCGGAATAATCTGTTCTAACCTCCACTGTGTCAACAGAGTCGGGAACATTGTTTTCAAGACTAGGGTCTCTGGCAGCAGTGACCCCAGCAGAAAGATCCTCCGAGTTCTCACCCATGCTCAGGTAGTCGGCTTCCTCTCGAGTCTGAACAATGCTAGAGTCTTGCATATTATATCCTTGTTTTAGCAGTACTCTACCAACCTAGAACTTTTTTTCGCCAAACAACTTGTCTAAAAAATAATTAGCGATGAAGGAATGGCTTCGACACGCGCACCCGAGAGATGCCTTTGAACAGCCCAATGGCTAGCTTCAAAGCCAACAGCTGTTAGGTGACGCGGTTCAATCGAAACAATTGAAGAGCTTCCGACGATGAAACGCTGTGGAATCTTTTGACTGGGAAAATTTGTAATGGCAAACTTGACACTCGCCACGCAAGCACAACACAACACTAACAGCTGAGAGTAGTGAGGCTCTATATATACACCAATGAAAAAAAAAAAAAAAAAAATTTTTTTTTTTTTTTTTTTTACTCCTCTCTCGTTGTGTCTTCCTGACTCGTGACTTTCAGACTCTTCGAGACTTTGAGTCCAGCCCTGGCAATTTTAAAATTTCCAAGTCAGGGTTTACAAGACTCACTCGGCCAAACACCTTCGCACCTTTACTGGTTCTGGGCAAACAACTTTGACAAGAGTCGATCCGCCTGAGACTTTGCACACCATTTTCTCAAATCCATCGAAAGTGGCAAATCTCAAAAGTACTGTGAAATCAACAAGTTGCCGGTTTCACAGTACTTGCCATAGGCTCCCATACAGTCGCTCGAAAAAATGTCCGAGTACCGTAACCACTGCCATTTTTTTCAAAAACACGAAACGAAAAAATGATTATTAGCGATGGCTTTGACGGGATGCACCTGTCTTGAGTAAGTCCAATGGTGCCATGGAACCTATGGCGAGAAATGCATCTTCACGCAGCAGGCCTTTGCAGTTGTTGTTTGAAATCGGAAAGCTTCCTTTGGCAATCTATAAACAGCCGTTTCAGTTCCTCCAAACGCTCGTCGTCGTCCCCACAGGTTTCCGAGAGTCGTTTCAAGTCTTGGTTCATTTCGTAGATACGGATCTCGAGAGCAGTCACTTTTTGCCACACATCCATGCTAGTTGAATGGAAATGTTTCCGATAAAACGCTGTGGAATCTTTTAACAAAAGGCTGGGCACGCGCATCTCACCGGTGTGATCATTTAAAAATTTTCGCAAGCATGTCTGACGATGCTGAGACACAAAAGGCAGAGTGCCGATTTCGCCTCGCTTCCACCGAACGTTGCCATAACAAAATGGACAGGCCGTATCGCAATCTATGCCGTGGACAGTTTTCAAATGTCTGGCAAAAGTACCCACGGTTTCGCCGCCGCCACCACCCGAAGAACAACGTTGACAGTAGACTACGTGGTGTTTCTTGTTATCAAAGTAGTGGTGATAGTTGTCATTGAGACGTTTTATTTCGCTGGCGGGTAACTCGGCCATCACAACAACTGAAAGCACAGAGTGGTGAGGGTATATATAGGAGCCATGAAAAAAAAAAAAAAAAAAAAAATTTTTTTTTTTTTTTTTTTTTTTTTACACATAACCACCTAGGTACTTGGCAGACAGCATGAACAATGAGCCCAATACAAAGTATCGTAGTTCAGCTCTGGTCAATAGGCGCCACACGCTGTTGCGGCGGACGTGTTGTTTGAATTTCTGCATTATTAGGCCTTCTGTGACCATTACAATCATGTCAGCGATATGATCTCTGTTGTCAATTTTATAAGGCGTGTGACCAGTGTTCTTTATATGAATATGATGCTGCAAACCAAATACCATCCTTTGCGTGATCGTGATATTGTTGACAAGCAAAGATGAACTTTCCATCAAGTATCCCACTCTTCCAGATGGAATTATAAATTCAAATTTGAGAGGTAATGCTAGCTCTTCTCCTGGATGTAATGTTATGGTGTTTCTACATTTGCACCTCAAGGATACAAATTGATGTCCACTTTGTCCCTGTTCGACAGTAGGTTCATCATCCTCACCTGAATACAGAATCTTGGTCGCAACCATTCTCGAAAGATGCTACTACTTGTTCTTCACACATGAGTATCCAAAGAAATCCTCTTTCACCCAACGATGTCTTCGAGTCCACGCTGGCAATTTTGATTTCCAAAGTCAGGTGTACAAGACTCTTCTTCGGAAAAATTTTTTTTTGCCCGTCAGATTGGGGTTCCAGCTTCCATGGGACAGAGCTGTGAAACGCGTTTTCAATGTTCCGCAGCAGGCCTTTGCAGTTGTCGTTTGAAATCGAAAAGTTTCCTTTGGCAATATATCAGCTGCCGTTTCATTTCCTCTATACGCACGTCCCCACGCGTATCGGTTTCCGAGAGTCGTTTCAAGTCTTGACTGATTTCGTAGATACGGATTTCGAGAGAAGTCACTTTTTGCCGCACATCCATGTTGGTTGAATCGGGAAGGCTTTTCTGAACAAACAAAGAGACACGCTCCTCCGTAACCAGCAAGGTTCAATCTGTACACGATTCGATTGACAATCTTCCGATAAAACTCTAAGGAACAAAACCTTTTAAAAATAAGACTTATAATTTCTAATGACAAATCTTCAAGGTTCAGAACACAAGCAAAAGACTAACAGCTGAGAACGGTGAGGCTCTATATATATACATCAAAAAAAAAAAAAAAAAAAAAAAAATTTTTTTTTTTTTTTTTTTTTCCTGCAGGTTTTTAAAATTTTGATTGTACGTTTCTGGTTTGTGAATATTGCAATCACGGTACCTGACAGTTAAGTTGTCAGTAACAAATGTATCACTGATAATAATATTCTTCTTGGTGCACAGAGGCTCAATTTTTTTTTACACCTCGTTGTTGTGCAACTTGTTCAACGCATCTTGCAATTGCTCTTGCACAATTTGCAATTGTCCACGCTCACGCCTGATCTCCTCTAGCAGTAGCTCCCTTTCCCTCTCGTACACCTCATTCAATTGCTCCTTGTCTTGAATCAATTGCTCCCTTTCTCTTTCGTGCATCTGGTTGCGTTCCTCTTCCATCGTGCTCAGTTGCGCTTTCAACTTTACCATCTCAGCCGTCATTGCTTCACGATCCAATAACAGATTGCGGATTTGGTCTTTCAGTTCCGATTCGGACCAGCGGCCCTCGCATTCCAGATCGTGACGCAGCTGTTTGTTCTCGGCCAACAATCGACTCCGCTCGCGTTCCCATTCTCGTTCCCGTAATTCAATCGGGTCCACGTACTTATAATCCCCCATCGGGAACACGCGCTGCTGTCTTTTTTCTTCTTCAAACTCAGACCTCATCTCTTGTTTCAACCACCTCATATCGTTGACCACCATGCGATGTCGCTTCCCCAACACATACTCTTCGTCCCGAATCGAGTTCAAAAAACAATTGCGACGATTCATCTGGTGCACGTACCAATCCGAGTACGGCATGTCTTTCAGAGCCGGGCAGGAACGCAATACCAACACCTGGTCCTTCTGATACAGCCACACGTACGGTGCGTCCGGGCGATTCTTCTCGGTGACGCGCATCACGTGCGAACATTCCCACTCGGCGCTCCACGGCAACACGCAACCTTCCAATGGAATCCCGAGTCGGGACACTTTTACAAAACTAGACTTTCCTTTCCCGCGCACGTCTTTAAACCAACGACGTGTCGAACGCTGCCTGCTCCGTTTGTCCACGTAACACTGCAAGCCGCCCGAAAACAGCATGTACATGGCCAATTTGGCGTGCGGATACAGTCGACGATTTAAATAATAGTGGGACGAACCACTCTTGTCTTCCCGCATCCGATCCGCGTAGCCGTCACATTTGGCGTGTGGTTGACTCACGTAAAACAACGCGTTGATCAAGTGCTCGATAGTTTTGATGCGAATCTTCAACTTGGCGCCTTGCGGTGTATCGGGAATCTTGAGCCGAGCCTTCCAAACGCCCTCCAATGACACATTTTTCTCCGTCACCATGATCATGTGCCGGTGATGGCGGAGAGACGACTGCGGGTGAGCAAGGCGGTTTTTCGTCCCGTCACACAACGCCCAGTAGGGAAGCACATACACACCCTTCTTACTCAAAATGTACAGCTCAAACTCTTTCCACACCGCGGCACGTATACTCACGTGGTACCACGAGTACGTTTTCGCCAAAAACGCTTGCACGATCGGCCACATTACGTCTCCCAAGCCACTCGTCTCGCTGAAAGACACGTGAATTGCGGGAAAAGGACCCATCAAAAAATGTGGATGCTCACCAATCTCGCGGTAAAAAGAACCCCAACGTTTCACGCGAGGCCTGTCGTTCAACTCTTGGTACTTTTCAGACGAAGGAGCCAACGCAGAGTAACACTCGGAACACGGACCAGATGCCGTATCGTAATTCTTTGGCATCTTTGGAACTTTAGGCTCTTTTGCCAAGGGAAACAAATCCGGAAAAAGGGCTTGCATGCACTCCAAGCGATGACGGTTTACCTCCTCGGAACGCACTTCCTGACGCAGCCACTGAAACTTGCCCAAGCAAAACGGACACGCTTGAGAAGGGTTCACCTCGTGCACATTTTTCATGTGTACTCTCCAAAAATCACCGAAAGACATCGGATCGCCGACACTGCACGAAAAAGGACACGTCACCCGACGATCTTTCTTGCGACAGATCAGGGTCCTGTACCGACCGTAGAGGAGACTCGAATTCATCGTCCGGACTGGCGATCCACACACTTCCCAGGAGACTCTTTTTTTACCAGCATTTCAAACACGTCTATGGGAGACGCGTCACACACCTCCGGACCCTTTTCACAGCCCACACGCCATCTGTGCAACCGATCTATGAAGCATTGCACCCCGGTCCATGCACCTGGGCACCCGATGGACAGGCCACGGGAGGGTCTATACACATGTCACGTCAAGTGTTACGTAACTGTTACATCGTGTGTTAGGAGCGTTGGAAATTTTTTTTCTTTTATTTCTCCAGGAAAAAAGTTTGCCATGCAGAAGGGGGAAGGTGTCAGCTTCCATGGGACACATGGCGAAAGCTGTGAAACGCGTTGTCGCGCAGCACTTCTTTGCAGTTTTTCTTTAAAATTCTTCCTTTGGCAATGTATCAGCTGCCGTTTCATTTTCCTCCACGGGTATCGGTTTTTCGAGAGTCGTTTCAAGTCTTTGTGGATACGGACCTCGAGAAAAGTCACTTTTTGCCACACATGGTTGAATCGGGAATGCTTTCTGAACAACCAAGGAGACACGTTCCTCCGTAACCAGCCTTCTGGGACAAGGCGACTCGATTCAATCTGTACACGATTCAATTCAAGAGTTTCCAATGAAACGCTATGGGACCTTTTAACAAAAAGACTAGGAAATTTTTAATGGCAAACTGTAGAGGCACCACAAGCTTGTACGCAAGATGAAAAACTGTGAGCAGTGAGGCTCTATATATACCAGTAAAAAAAAAAAAAAAAAAAAAAAAAATTTTTTTTTTTTTTTTTTTTTTCTACCTCCTCTTGTCGTGTCTTTCAAACTCATGAACTTTTCTTGATGCTATAGTCACGCTACCAGGTGGTAAAATAAATGTTTGTTCTTCTTTGACTTGTTCTTCTTTGCACACGAGTATATCCAAAGAAATGCAATTCACCCAACAATGTATTCGAGTCCAACACTGACCATTAAAATTTCCAAGACTCACTCGGCCAAACACCTTTTACCGGTTCTGGGCAAACAACTTTGACAAGAGTCGATCCGAGAGAGACCGATGAGACTCTGCGATCCGCAATGAGACCATTTTCCCAAATCTATCGAACGTGCCAAGTCTCAAAAGTACTGTGAAATCAACAAGTGGCTGGTTTCACAGTACCTGCCATAGGCCCCATGCAGTCGCTCGAAAAAATGTCCGAGTACCGTAACCACTGCAAATTTTTTTCAAAAACACAAAACGACATCCATGAAAAGTTGTTTATTACGAAACAAAAATGATTTAGCGATGAGGAATGGCTTCGACGGGCGTACACAACACTCGAGAGATGCCTTGAACAGCCCAATGGCGATGACAACGGTCCGATTTACACAGATTACAATGTTTGTCAAAAGTTTTGTCCAACTTGAAAAATTTCACCTTTGAAGGCAGAGTGTCTCTCATTTGTCGAAGACGATAATAGGTCGCACGGTCCGTGTGAATCAATTCCCCAACCTTCATGGTTCGAATACTTGTAGACACTGCATTCGTCACGACGCTCCATCTGCCATCGTCCAACGTACGGGAGAGACATCCGTTGGTGAGCGTAAATCCACTGGGCGTGATACATATCACTGCACGTACCCCACCATGCACGTGGGTACGTACAAACGGTTGACGACGGCTAGGTCGGGGAAACCACTTTGCTCGGCCATCTGAAGAACAGTTTCTGGGAGGTTGGGAACAGTTCCTGGGAGGCGGGGAATTTTTTCTAGGTGGCTGGGTACTTTTTCTAGGAGGCTGGGGAGAATCTGCACGTTCGGTTCTCCACCATGTACGCCGATGGGATGGCAATGGGTGGCGCTTGGGAGATGGAGACTGTCTACGAGGAGGCATGGGAGACGTTGGATCTTGCAATGATGAACGATGAGGCGGCACGGGAGACGGAGGTAACGGGGAAAGTGGAGCTGGTGGAAATGTTATCAAACTCGAGAGACGTGGTGGAGATGGAGTACGACTCGGTGATGATGATGCACTCGATGAAGCAGAGCTTATTGGCGAATAACGTAGCGGAGTATCCATGGTTGAAAAGGCAGAAGAGTTTTTCCAAAGTCACTTGGCAATAGGCTTTACCAAATACCTAATGAAAGCAAATGGTGGTGAGGCTGTATATATACCCATCAAGGAAAAAAAAAAAAAAAAAAAAATTTTTTTTTTTTTTTTTTTTTTTTTTTCACTTCTATTCTTAAAGTCTTGTGGTATACCTTGCATACTTTAAGTCCTCTTGCTGGTTGTCTCTATTCATCCTCACACACTTCATAGCAGCCAGGGTTGTTGTTTGACAAGACTTGAGCTGCATGTTGTGCTTCTAGGGTGGCCGACACGTTAGTGGCACCCAGATATTGGACAGTGCCCAGTGGAAGCAAAGGGAACAGGTAGTTGTACGTGGCAATGTCCATACATCCAACGATGCCCTCTACCCAAATATCTTGACGTTCCAAATACTTGGTGTGAAACTCTCCGATGTATCGTTCCATGTCCCACACGGGGACGACGAAAGCTTCGCCCGGTTGTTCCTCTTTCATGTCGACGAATGGGTTGGCAGGCAAAGACATGTTCAATAAAACATCTTGCATGGAAAAGTAACAGGTTGTAGGGTCTGGTTCCACGGTAAACACAACCGAAGGCTCGTGGACGGACACGAAAGCAATCTTGGACGGCAAACACTTTTTGTTGATCCACATAAAAGAACAAGTTGCAACGTAGTCGACCGCTGACATCTTTTTGACGACGAATATAACAACGAAGGAAATTTCAAAAACAGAATCTCAATGTATAAGACTCTAGTAAACTCTTGTGGCATGAAGAGTGTGCCTGGCTTATATACCCACTAGGAAAAAAAAAAAAAAAAAAAAAATTTTTTTTTTTTTTTTCCACTACTTCTTTTACTCCATGGTTCTTTTAGTCTTGGTATCAATTGTCTGGTGGCACTTTCCATAACTCTGGTTACCAAACTTGAATCATGCTCTGATGAAAAAAGGTTCTGATGGAATCCTCTCGGTTAAAAAGTTCCCCATCCAAGACTTTGATGACCAATCTCGTGGTACATGCGTTTCAAGAGTTTTTTTTGTTAAGTCCGTCTCCTTGTTTCTCTGCACCTACCAACGTTGGCATTTACACTTTACCAAAAATATGGGGCCAAAGGATGCATCAAATGCATCCTTTGGCCCCATATTTAAGGGTGTTTCAATCAAAACACTATGCGAACATTTATTTCAGTGAATAATTTACAGGAGCCTCTTGTTCTGGCTCTTCATAAAAAATTTGAACAGGTGGAAAGTCTTTTGGGTTTCCAAATATTGTTTTGCTAGAAGCCGGATTTAAAATGAAATTGGATGGTTGATTTAAAAAGGACAAGTCCAGATCTGGGAGAGTGGATTTTTGAAATGGATCGTCGCCAAAAGATATGTTTGAAAAAAAGTTGTCGACAAAGTCTGCCACACTTTTTCCCGATGGTTCTTCTACCATTTCCAAGCTATTGAAATCCATTTCTGGCACTTGCAAGGCTTTTTCTGGCAGCTGCACAATTTCAGGCTGTGTTGGAAGAGTGGGTTCTGGGACGACTGGAGTGGATTCTGGGACGACTGGAGTAGGTTCTGAGGCTGGAGAACAATTCTTTTTGGGAATTTTATAATTTCCCCAAGATGATTTACGTTTCTTTGGTGGGCAGGGCGGCGGCGGCGGCATCATCGTCGAGGGTGGTGGCGGCATCGTCGGTTCTTCAGATTCGCGGCAGGGTGTCGGAGGTGGCACGTTGTATTCCGCCTGCTGCGTACAATATCGTCTGCAGGCATCGAATGGAGTGGCTCCTTGAAAAAGATAGTTTGAAGAGAGGACGTCCAAAGCAAAGATGGTCTTTTGGACGGCCACCAACACGTATCGGGTGTTTTTTGGAACGAGGTAGGTGCCGTGTGGCGGGAGAACGTATCGGTCGTAAAACAGTTGATAATTCTCTGGCAAATGGCGCCTCATTCGTTCCTGGACAGGGATCGTGGAATTCTTGGGCAGCACGAAGCAGAGCATGGCCGCATTGGACGTCTGGATGACGTGCTGCTCGTCCTCGGCCACCAACCAATTGCCGAAAGTGAATCCCTTCTTGACCAGGAACATGTTGTGGAGTTTAAACAGCAAACAGACGTTGGAGTTGCTCAAACTCCGAGACGGATCTCTTCTGAGACGACGGCCGATGGCATCCCAAGCGCGGTCGAGTTGCCGCGAGTCGAACGGCACTTCTCCGAGGACGGCATGAAGACAAAACTTGAGATGTTCGAGTCCTTTGCCTTTGACGAAAGTGTTTGGGTCCAAGGGCTTGTGGTAGATGCGATCTCCTTCGCCGGTAATGTGTGACACGTAGGCCATGACTTGTAGGAGATGGGCTAACCAATAATCCTTGGAAGAGTCCAAAGCTGCCACATTGTCGACGGGTCGAGGAAAGATGCAGTTTGAACGAGAAGACATGTTTGCAGAATGAAGTGGAGATGGGGCAGACCCTCCTCTATATATACTGCTGGTCCTGTGACGTCATTTATCTAATCAGCTCCAAAATCTGGGAAGTCAAAGTAAGCAAAACTGAAAGTACGAAAAGTCAATCTTGAAATGATACGTTGTAAAAGAGTAGGCGTCGCATCAACGTTGTAAACTATCAGAGCAAGCACAACTGATGTAGCAGAGAGTGTGGGGATGAGCTTATATAGGACAAAAAAAAAAAAAAAAAAAAAAAAAAAATTTTTTTTTTTTACTTCGTGTATACTTTTGCCTCTTTGACTTGTGCAGCTAGTTTCTATTTTTTCATTTTGTGTTCATAGCGTAGATATCCTTTCGCTTTCATCCAATCGTGGGCAAACACATATTGCAAGACTTTTGCATCTTCTCGAGACTCTGTTGAATATCCTTTCGCTAGTATATTGTTTTTTCACCAATCTTGGACAAACAAACTGTAAAAGGAATTCTACTCTGTTCTACAAGTTGCCGGTAATGTTTATAACCATTCTCGGGGGATCTTAAAAAAAACTTTATCGGTACACTTGTCATAGTCTCTGGGTGAAATTTCAAAATAGTTTGCTACAACGTTGGTGAAAAGTTGTTTCCAAAAAAAATCCTCGAGGGACGATTGCATTTGTTTTGCAATCGTCCCTCGAGGATTTTTTTTGGGCCCCATGGCTATTATTAATAATTCCAAAAGATGACGGCTCGGCACATTGGACAAGAGTTTCTAGTTTCCAACCATTTAAAGATGCAGTCTTCGCAAAAGACGTGGCGGCAGGTCGTCAAGCGAACTTGCAGAGAAATGGTCGGCTCGAAACAAACGGGGCAGGTCACTGTCGACTGGAAATACCGATTGGGCCAAGTGTGCCTCATCAAAGCATTCCAGAGCGTGTTTCCGAGTTTGAAGATGGACTCGTTGCTCAAACGAGTCTCGGGCAACAGTTGCACGAGGTATTGGTAAATAAAGTCCAGGATGTATTCCTCCCATATCCATGCGAGCACGGGGAAACGTCTGCTCGCGTACTGGCGGGCTGCCGTCTCGACTCGACCCGCATCGAAAAACACGTCCATGTCGAAAGGGTAGTAAGCCAGCAAATACATGAAGGGACGGGCAGGAAACTCGTCTCGGTTGAGGAGAGTTTCCAAGATTCTCGCCTCTTCCAACACTTGAATGTCCGGAAAAGTTCCTTCCGCGACCCACAAGACGTCCGAAGCTCGAGAGAGGTATTCCGCTTCATGGGGAAATCTGCGAATCGCCTGCTGCAAGTACTGACCGTGAGCTTCCATAGTGACAGAAAGAAATGATGTGAGTAGATCCCGAGAGCAACTATTTATACGATTCGGGGGGAGGGCTTATCAGATGGACTGATTTGATTGGCTGGGTGTTATCAGTGTTTGATCTTGTTGATATGATAAATTCTCGGTGGACGAACCTTACCGATGAACAAGTATGGAAACGTTTTTATAAAACACTCGCTGAGATGATTAAAGTCAATCTCGGAGGAACCGAAGCAAAACGGGCAATACGAGTCAGTGTCTATTCCATGAATCGTACGTAAATGATGTTGGAGGTAAAACTTTAAGGACATGTCCCAATGACACACGGGACAAGTGACACGGAAAAAACTCTTTCGCTGGACATTTCTCGAAAAAAGACATTCTTTAAACTTGAATCCGCACTGACGAACTCTACAAGAATGTAACTTGTTCATGATGAACTCGCAAGCACACATCCAGAGGAGGTATAGTCAGGAGTAAAGAGTCAGAGCTTATATAGTCTACAAGAAAAAAAAAAAAAAATTTTTTTTTTTTTTTTTTTTTTTTTTTTTATCTCCTCTTGTAGACTCTTGTCCTTTTGACTTGTGCTGCTAGTTTCCTTACTATTTCATTTTGTGTTTATAGCGCAAGATATCCACCTCATACAACCTTGGAAACCTGGTAGTTATAGTTCTTTGATTTGTAATGTTGGTGTCTTGTAGAAAATCATTTGGCAAAAGTAATTCACCAGGTTGCATTCTCAAACTTGAAAGTCTTCACACACTCTGAACCGAATCTTGGTTATGCATCATCTGGCAAGTCACGTCATAAGGATCACGTGTCATCTGATAAGCGTCACGTGTCTTTTGATAAGCATCGCATATAAAAAGGCACCCCGGAAAACTTTTTCGCTTCATTTCACCATGGAGTATACTGTCGTAGCCACGTCTCATTTCATCTGCCATCACGGAACATTCAAAATGTTTCGTTTGTATCTAACCCGCATGCATGGACCGCCCATCGTCATCAAATCCGATGAAGACTTGCTGCAATTTCAATTCAACGACATCCAACGGGACTACAACAGCCCGTGGACTGCAAATAGTTTTTCGTATCCGGACAATTCCATTTCACAAGATGCCCTCGTCTACACCATCAGGGACATTGATCAATTTTTACCGCTGGCTGCCCGAATCATCGCCGATTACAACAAACCCGTGGCATGCGTGGACACGGCGACATTTTACGCCTTGATCAACGCATTGCCGAAAGAGTTTGATCTGGGATTCATCCGTCCATCCCGGATCGATTTCTCCGGGTCTTATAATCCGTCGGAGCTGGGACGAAATGTCTTGCAGCAGTTGGAAGATGAACATTTTTCGGACAGAGAAAGATTGGAATTGGACGACGACGATGATGTTGTCATCTTGGACGAGTAAGTTTCATGCTCTCTCATGAAACTCAAAAAAATTGAGAAGTGGGATCCATTAAATGGGTCCCACTTCTCAATTTTTTTGAGTTTCATGTGTAGCCAACGTTGACTCGAATATATTTGGTTCTCTACAAGTGTTTATCCATTCGGAAAAACCAGGAACTCATTGGAGATGATTTGCCGCTCATTTCTACCAAACTTGCAAACAAGGTATGACGACGGTTAAGTTCTCGCACTTGGTCAAAACCTTCTCTAATCCAGATACATGCCAACGCTGGCTTGGTTCACTCGAAACAGTTGGAAAAAAGGCGTCTAAGCGTACCTCTTGGCGAAATGGTTAAAGCTTTTCTTTGCCAAGGCAGGCAATATCCAAAAACTTTCCAGTTGGACTCGACCATCAGCTCCTATCAATGCTTGCCATGGTGGAATCCTCGGGAAAGTTGAAACCACATGAAGCTGGTAACTACAAGAAGAGACAGAGAAGTTGGCGAGTCAAGAGTATATATAGGATCTATGGAAAAAAAAAAAAAAAAATTTTTTTTTTTTTTTTTTTTTTCTATACTCCATATAACCCTCTTGCCTTTTATATTGATAGCACTTGTCCACTTGATCCAATGTTTTCTTTTCCGGTATTGGATACAATCGTCAGGACTCAAGTCTTGCAATACGTTTCCATCTTTTTCATTTTGTGTTTGCCAGCATTCATTCATGGAGCCTCTAGTTATAGGCTACGGGTGAAAAAATGAAATTGCTCTACATCTTCAGGGTTGAAGCATAATTCCTTGGAGTCACACAAGTGCCAATGATTGGCTTTTTTTTTACAAGACTGAAGCAAAACTTAAAAATTTCTGATTCACACGCTGCCGAAAAAAAAGCCCTTATTTCGAGATTGAGTTTGCAAAATTCTGTTTAGGCCCATCTTGAAACTAGCTGTTAATCTTTGTTATTTGGACTTGAACTATCAAGTGCTTTCAATGGGCGATAGAGGGCGCTGCATGCGTTTCTAAAGAGTATAAAAGGAGAGTGTTCGTCAAGCCTCATTATTTGCTCTCAGTCTCATTGTAAAAGACACACACGAGTCTCTCGCTCTCTTTTTGCCCAAAACATCATGTTTGATTTCGTCGCAGTTGCCGAGTTCATGTTCCTGCAGGGAGTCCTCGTCCCGCTCCGTGTATTTTTCACAAGTACCCGGAACCCCGAAAAATCAATCTTGTTGGAAGCGGACTTGGACACGCTGCAGATGACATACGCAGACGTGCGGAGAAACTTGAAAATGTCGCCTCATTTCTTCAGCGGATCCCATCAAAGACTGCCGCCGACCTCCCATCATCTGACGTGCCACGTCGACCACCTGTCATCGTACTTGGGTGGAAAATTCACCCAAGACTACCTACGGGAGTCTTGGCACGAGCCCCGCATCGTCTGCCTGGACTCGGCCACACACAATTTGCTGTTGGGCTTGATGCCCAACGTCACTCTTCTAAACGAGCAGCTCCGACAAGACATCATGCCATTGGACTTGAGTAAAAGAGCTGCCCGTTCATTGAGCACAAAATTTGGACTCGAGCCCTACTGGGACGAATAAATTATGTAAATAACTTGTAAAAAAATATTTGTAATAAACGTGTAATGTATTTCTTGTGTTGTATTTTTTAATAAAACCAAAAAAAATGGCAAAGTATGCCATCTTCCCTTCAAAAAGGGAAGAAGGCATACTTTGCCATTTTTTTTTGGGTTCAATATTTAGCCAACGTTGAATAAGAGTCTTGTATACTTTGCTAGCTGGATTAAAAAATAAACTTACCCTTTGGGTGAAAACAAAAGTTTCTGGGATCAATATTGGCTTTTCCGAATTAACAAGCAGTACAAGTTTCCCTCGTTCCCCCGATAAAGTTTTCTTGAAAAAGTTTTCTTGGCAGAGACGAATTTGTTCAAACTTGGCTCTCTGAATAATACAAGCAGTACAAGACTTGTAGCAAATTGTTTCCACCCGGTGAGGTTTTCTTTGACAAGATAAATCTGTTCAAACTTGGCTTTCTGAATAAAACAAATAGTACAAGACTTGTAGCAAATTGTTTCCAGTGTCCTGTAACTTGGTGAGCAAATTTCTAACCACCAACAAATTGTTTCGTTTCAGTCAGTAATGGAAAAGAAGTATGTGAACACAACAGCAGAGTGAACAAGACCTGCAAGACATGAGCCTATATATAAGGGTTAAGAAAAAAAAAAAAAAAAAAAAATTTTTTTTTTTTTTTTTTTTCCTTAACCCTTGCTGCTATTTTATTCTCTTGAAAAACCATCTGTGGGCCGGCTGCTATACAGGTACTGGAGGATGTGGCATAACACATTTGCTAGTGTTTTCTGCAATTCAGCTATTTCTTCTCGCAATTGATTCTTTTCTTTTTGCCACTGCTCTCTTTCTCTTTGCCATTGATGCTCTTTGTCTTTTTGCCATTGATCCTTTTCTTTTTGCCACTGCTCTTCCTTGATTTGCCACTGTTCCCGCACTTTCTCCAACATTTCTTCGGTTCGTCGTAAACGCTTTTGATTCTCCGTATGCATTTCTCGCAGATCCTTTTTACACTGTTTCAACTCGGCCTTAAGCTGTACGTTTGATTCAGACTCTCGCAACCCTATATTCTTCCAATATTCACTGTTTTCCGCATGTTCCATAACTTTCCTCTCGAACTCTTTCATGTGGCTCGTCATTTGAATCTTTTCCTGTTGGTGAGCGGCATTCAAACTGTCCACTACCTTGGTTATAACGTTCATACATCGTGTCTGTTGATGGCCCAACACGTAATAGCTGTCAAACACGCATTTCCAAAAAATATTGCCCGTTCGCCTTTGATGCCGCAACCAGTCGTGATACTTGAGACTCTGCAGCTCCGGGACGTGCCTCAAAAACCGTTTGACGCCATGCATGTACACCACGGGTCGGTCTTCTTCATCTTCCTCGTCGCACAACTCGTACTGTTTGGCAAACGGAATCACACAATCGCATTCGTTCAAGTCCAAATAACGCAGCTCGACGCACCACTCGTTGCGCACGTTCTTGATATGGGTGTAAAAACTAGAAAGGTCTCTGTCGCGATACCTTTTCGAAATCAACGTAGCGTGACCGTCGGGCCACAACGAGGCCATCGCCAATTTGGCGCAAGGACTCAATTCGTTGAAAATCCAATAGTGGGATCCCTTTCCTCCTCTTTCATTGCCATAGCCATCACATGTGCCTTTTCTGCGGCTTACATACGACAGGCAATACATCAAGTGACTACAGTCATCGATGGCGATGCACAATTTGTTTTTTTGCCGTGGACCACTCCTCCTCGGTTCTCTGGCCACCACCGATTTCCATTGATTCTTGAATTCGAATACATCCTCCGGTTTCATGGCCACCATCAAGTGGCGGTGATGAATGCGATCTTCCTCGACGGGCCCTGCCACATGAGTGCCGTCACACAACGTGCCAAAATTTAGAAAATGTACTCCCGACCAAGACATCTGGTCGAACCTTTTCCACACGCGTGCTCTCACCATCAAGTGAAAAAAGACATACTCCCCGGAAAGAAATAATCGGAAAATGTTGTATGCGTATGCACCCAATCCACTCTGAGGACTGAATAATACGTGCTGGGAACCCTTCACTCGGCTAAAGAGCTCATCGTCCGGAAAAGGCGCGTAAAACGAATCGCCAAATTCGGGATGACGCGTCCTCCCGTCCATCGATTGCCTGACACCCCGTCGATGGTGAGTGTAACAGGTCTCGCAAAACTCGGGTGGTCGTTTTTCTTCCGGCGGCAACGGAATCGTGCATAGTTTCATTTTTTCAGCTGTTGTCACGTCATCATCCATCTGAGGCACGCGCATCTGAGGCACGCGCATCTCAACGGTGTGACCATTTAAAAAATTTCGCAAGCATGCCTGACGATGCCGAGACACAAAAGGCAGAGTGCCGACATCGCCTTTCCTCCACCGAACACTGCCATAACAAAATGGACAGGCCGTATCGCAATCTATGCCGTGGACAGTTTTCAAATGTCTGGCAAAAGTACCCACGGTTTCGCCACCACTCGAAGAACAACGTTGACAATAGACTACGTGGTGTTTCTTGGTAGCAAAGAATTGCTTATAGTTGTCATTGAGGCGTTTTATTTCGCTGGAAGGTATCTCCGCCATCTGAACATCTGAAAGCACAGAGTTGTGAAGGTATATATAGGAGCTATGAAAAAAAAAAAAAAAAAAAAAAAAAACTGGGGTTAGGGGCCCAATGTTTTTTTTTTTTTTTTTTTTTTTTTTTTTTTTTTTTTCAGACTCATGTAAAAATAAATGTGCCACGAGACTCGTTCTTCTTTGCATGCGAGTATCCAAAGAAATGCAATTCACCCATCTTCGAGTCCAACACTGGCAATTTAGAAATTTCCGCGTCAGGTTTATCAAGACTCACTCGGCCAAACACCTTTTACCGGTTCTGGGCAAACAACTTTGACGATCCGCATGAGACCATTCTCCCAAATCCATCGAAAGTGGCAAATCTCAAAAGTACTGTGAATGCATCGCTGCCGGTGACACGAAAAAAAGTTTTTTTTCACGAAAAATGTGTGGTTCACATTGACACACGCTGCCGGTGACACGAATATTGGGGTGGACAAACAAAAAGTTTTTTGTCGGAAATGGGCGGTTCACATCGAGGTGTCGAGGGAAAATCGATCAAATTTTCATTGGGCCATCGAGAATCGGGGGTGAAATCCAGGTCTAGAGTCATGGTAAGGTCAATGGTAAGAAAAAGGGTGAAGGAATATAAATGTTTTTTAAAGTCAAAAATTTTTTTTTCTTTCGTAAAGAAAGGTTTTTTCTTCGACTGCTCATGGAATGCTCCAAGGGCTATGTTTCAAAAACCCGAGTGAAAAGTCCTCGGAGACCACCACAATCTTGGAGAGGACAAACAAAAAGACGCTGTTGAAAAGCTTTTTGCCAACTAGCTTGAGGTGACGCGGTTCAATCGAATCAATTGAAGAGCTTCCTACGATGAAACGCTGTGGAAAGTTTTTAACAAAAGACTTTGATATTTTTCAATGACAAACTTGACTAGCCACGCAAGTACAAGACTAACAGCTGCGAGCAGTGAGGCTCTATATATACTATACAAAAAAAAAAAAAAAAAAATTTTTTTTTTTTTTTTTTTTTTTCTTACCTACTATATAGGCTGGTAGCTGGCAGGTCTCTCCTTCATACGCTGTTAAGAAATTCTTTGTTTGACTCTGGATCCTGTCCTAATTATGATATCGGTACGGGACAAAAAGATTCCTGCCGTACTCGTCGAGACGATTCTCTGAATTGGTCGCATGAATACCCTGGCGCAATTTCAAAAGGTAAGAAATTCTTTTGTTTGACTCTGGTTCCTGTCCTAATTATGATATCGGTACGGGACAAAAAGATTCTTGCAGTACTCGCCGAGACGAATCTCTGGATGGGTGACACGACCATCTTGGTAAAATTTGAAAAAGTGGTACAATGGTTTTCGAGCTGTGGTTCCTGTCCTAATTATGATATCGGTACGGGACAAAAAGATTCTTGTAGCACTCGCCGAGACAAATTTTTTGAGGGGTCACTCGACGGGCCTAAACCAATTTAAAGTCGTGTACCAGGGTCGGTACATGACCCCCCATTGCCAAAATATCAAAGCTCTGGAAGCATTTCTTCATGTTTTAATATTCATTAGTCACACAGAGAGTGTTTATAACCATGTACCACCCTTGGTACATGTGAATTTTATCGATGGGACCCCCAGGTCGACCATCCCGAGACTATGGTGGCGAGTAGATGTGACATCCTGGCCGAGACGAGTAAAAAGATGTATTACTTACCCATTTGCCGAGTAGATAGACATTCTTTCGATGGGGACCCCCAGGTCGACCCACTAGGGTGGGCGGGTAGTCGATAGATGTCATCTCCATGCCGAGACCAGTAGAACGATAGGTCACACTCCTATGTTCATTCAATCTTGTAGATGAGACCCCCAGGTCGACCCACCAGATGGGGTGTCCGTGTAGATGAGGCCGAGACGAGTCCAACGATATGTCACACTCGTTGGTCTCCGGCGCAATCTTGTAGATGAGGCCTCCAGGTCAACCCACTAAATGGGGGAAAGTCTTCTTCGGTCTTCCTTCTTCTTTGGGAGTTCCTCCCGCTTCGAGCCCGAAGGCCCAAGTGAGCTCTCGCCGAAAATGCTGCTCCTTATATACTATTTTATCCCAACCACGTGACTAACACGTCACATTCGTCAGTTTTAGTTCGCAAAAATGCTAAACTTTTGCTGAAATTGACAGGGTAATTTGCTCACAACTCGTCGACAAATTCTCGTAGCGCAACGGTCGAGGTATTTTTAGAAAGGTCTCTTCAAGACGCATCCGGACGTGGGTGCCATGATCCGATCGAATCGAAAATGTCGACGAGAGAGAACGTTAAATGTCGAGTCGATAGAGGGTGATGTGCCAAAAACCTAATGAAGGAATCATAGCATCTGGACAAATGAGACATGTACAGATAGGTCTTACCAAGACGCATATTTACGCATGCCTTTCGACTCGCAGCGTTTAAAAATTAAATCAAAAATAATTGAAAAACGCTTCGACTCTAATCCGTTTTTTCCTCATTACTCGTGACCAATTGACCGCATCTACCCATGGAACCGTCAGTGTTCCCGAGCTTGTAGAGACGCATCTTTACATATGCGACATGACCACCTTTGCATTGAAACGCTTCGAGATATTCCTTGGTTTCCATTCTTTGAAATTAATGTTTTGGCTCGTGACACGCAGGGAGAATCTCGTATCCCGACATGCGATATATGCTTCGAAAGTCCTTTTCGAACTGCATCTCTTGAACGGCCATGCAAACCCATTGGGCACGTAAATGACAAAAAGTACAAAGTGTCCTTAATTCTTTTTTATGACTCGAAACTCTTGATTATGTCTGCTCCACACGTGATACACGTCCTTGGCAAGACCAAACCAATGTTGCAAATAGTTAGTAATTTGTTTTTCTTTGCAGGCGGTGATGGAAAAGGAACAAGGCTGAATGCGACGAGTCGACTTAGGCTAACAACAGCAATGAGACCTGCAAGACATCGGCCTATATATACTAGTCAAAAAAAAAAAAAAAAAAAAAAAAAATTTTTTTTTTTTTTTTTTTTTTTGACTAGTATATATAGGGCTTCTCGTTCTGGGCTTGTACACTTTGCTGTTGCAGCGTTCAAGTCGACTTGTCACATTTCACCTTGCTCCTTTCCATCATTGCCTGTAAACGAAAAACATATTACTGGCTACTTTGGTTTGCCCGGCCGACAGCATGTAAACCATGTATGGATGCGCCTTTGCGCAACACCTTGTTATAACTGGACCATCTGTGGTTTTCCATCAAAGATTGTCATGCGACATGTCCAAGCGTATAGGCATATATAGGCTGGCAAGTCTTGTTCACTTGGCCATGCGCTGTTGCACAGGTCTTCCAGTCTGAAAGAAAATAAAGGATAAAACTTGCAGTTGTGGGTGTGACTGGATATAAGTCTCCTTGTGAAGAGTATAATGAAACCGAACCAACACGTCTGTAAAGATTGTCACAAAACCTTTTCTTACTTATCATATTTAAAAATACATTTAAGAATACATTCTGGTGAAAAACCATACGTTTGTTCTTTTTGTTCAAAATCATTTTCAAGGAAAAGTGATTTAAACAAGCATGCCAAAAGAATGCACACTGATATAAGAATTTACGAATGTGACAGGTGTAAGAAATTGTTCGTGTTTAAGTATGAACTAAAAAATCACATTCTAGCATGTCTTGAGAAAATTCCAAACCATCAAAACAAGAAGATGTTCAAGTGTAATGATTGTAGTTCCTCTTTTACCACTAAAAGTAATCTGAAACGACACAATTTAACAATACACAGAGAAGAAAGACCTCATGTCTGTTGTTTTTGTTCATTTTCGTTTAAACAAAAAGGTCATTTAGACAGTCATATAAAAACTGTGCACGCTAAAATTAAACCTTATGTATGTGACATTTGCAAGCGATCTTTTGGCCAGAAAAATGATCTGAGAATTCATTCTATTCTAAATAAAAATTGCAATGCTAAAACAGATCACAAAATCGTGGAACCCGGAAAAAATATGCAAACTACAAGTGCAACCGCCGGACACCATCAAAACAAAAAGATGTTCAAGTGCAATGATTGTAGTTCCTCTTTTACCACTAAAGATACTCTAAAACGACACAATTTAACAATACACAGAGAAGAAAGACCTCATGTCTGTTGTTTTTGTTCATCTTCGTTTAAACGAAAAGAACATTTAGACGTACATATAAAAACTGTGCACGCTAAAATTAAACCTTATGTATGTGACATTTGCAAGCGATCTTTTGGCCAGAAAACCAATCTGAGAATTCATTCTATTCTAAGTAAAAATTGCATTGTTAAAACAGATCACAAAATCGTAGAACCCGGAAAAAATATGCAAACTACAAGTGCAACCGCCGGACACATGACACTGGAAGGAGAGGCTATCAGGGAAACAATGTCCCCAGTGCTGGTGACTGACTAATTGACACAATTACAAACTGACTGAACAAGTACTAATCAAGTTACACAAGTCCTGTTCTAACTGTTTATTCAGAAAGCAACGATTGAACCGAGTCGTCTTGTCTGGGAAGCTATTGTCCAGCAAAATTGTTTTTCCCCAGCATTCATATTGGAGTAGTGTTGCTGGTCAACTGTGAAAACCAAAGGACCTTTTGCCAAAATTGATTGTGTATAAAAAAGTATATGATATGAAAGTCCGTCGTCACATCGGGAATCCAGTGTCCGGTGGTCTCCAAGATTGTTTCGTCATCGGAAGCTGGTCAACTGTAACGATCAAAAAAAAAAAAAAAAAAAAAAAAAAAATTTTTTTTTTTTTTTTTTTTTTGACTAGTATATATAGGCCGATGTCTTGCAGGTCTCATTGCTGTTGTTAGCCTAAGTCGACTCGTCGCATTCAGCCTTGTTCCTTTTCCATCACCGCCTGCAAAGAAAAACAAATTACTAACTATTTGCAACATTGGTTTGGTCTTGCCAAGGACGTGTATCACGTGTGGAGCAGACATAATCAAGAGTTTCGAGTCATAAAAAAGAATTAAGGACACTTTGTACTTTTTGTCATTTACGTGCCCAATGGGTTTGCATGGCCGTTCAAGAGATGCAGTTCGAAAAGGACTTTCGAAGCATATATCGCATGTCGGGATACGAGATTCTCCCTGCGTGTCACGAGCCAAAACATTAATTTCAAAGAATGGAAACCAAGGAATATCTCGAAGCGTTTCAATGCAAAGGTGGTCATGTCGCATATGTAAAGATGCGTCTCTACAAGCTCGGGAACACTGACGGTTCCATGGGTAGATGCGGTCAATTGGTCACGAGTAATGAGGAAAAAACGGATTAGAGTCGAAGCGTTTTTCAATTATTTTTGATTTAATTTTTAAACGCTGCGAGTCGAAAGGCATGCGTAAATATGCGTCTTGGTAAGACCTATCTGTACATGTCTCATTTGTCCAGATGCTATGATTCCTTCATTAGGTTTTTGGCACATCACCCTCTATCGACTCGACATTTAACGTTCTCTCTCGTCGACATTTTCGATTCGATCGGATCATGGCACCCACGTCCGGATGCGTCTTGAAGAGACCTTTCTAAAAATACCTCGACCGTTGCGCTACGAGAATTTGTCGACGAGTTGTGAGCAAATTACCCTGTCAATTTCAGCAAAAGTTTAGCATTTTTGCGAACTAAAACTGACGAATGTGACGTGTTAGTCACGTGGTTGGGATAAAATAGTATATAAGGAGCAGCATTTTCGGCGAGAGCTCACTTGGGCCTTCGGGCTCGAAGCGGGAGGAACTCCCAAAGAAGAAGGAAGACCGAAGAAGACTTTCCCCCATTTAGTGGGTTGACCTGGAGGCCTCATCTACAAGATTGCGCCGGAGACCAACGAGTGTGACATATCGTTGGACTCGTCTCGGCCTCATCTACACGGACACCCCATCTGGTGGGTCGACCTGGGGGTCTCATCTACAAGATTGAATGAACATAGGAGTGTGACCTATCGTTCTACTGGTCTCGGCATGGAGATGACATCTATCGACTACCCGCCCACCCTAGTGGGTCGACCTGGGGGTCCCCATCGAAAGAATGTCTATCTACTCGGCAAATGGGTAAGTAATACATCTTTTTACTCGTCTCGGCCAGGATGTCACATCTACTCGCCACCATAGTCTCGGGATGGTCGACCTGGGGGTCCCATCGATAAAATTCACATGTACCAAGGGTGGTACATGGTTATAAACACTCTCTGTGTGACTAATGAATATTAAAACATGAAGAAATGCTTCCAGAGCTTTGATATTTTGGCAATGGGGGGTCATGTACCGACCCTGGTACACGACTTTAAATTGGTTTAGGCCCGTCGAGTGACCCCTCAAAAAATTTGTCTCGGCGAGTGCTACAAGAATCTTTTTGTCCCGTACCGATATCATAATTAGGACAGGAACCACAGCTCGAAAACCATTGTACCACTTTTTCAAATTTTACCAAGATGGTCGTGTCACCCATCCAGAGATTCGTCTCGGCGAGTACTGCAAGAATCTTTTTGTCCCGTACCGATATCATAATTAGGACAGGAACCAGAGTCAAACAAAAGAATTTCTTACCTTTTGAAATTGCGCCAGGGTATTCATGCGACCAATTCAGAGAATCGTCTCGACGAGTACGGCAGGAATCTTTTTGTCCCGTACCGATATCTTAATTAGGACAGGATCCAGAGTCAAACAAAGAATTTCTTAACAGCGTATGAAGGAGAGACCTGCCAGCTACCAGCCTATATAGTAGGTAAGAAAAAAAAAAAAAAAATTTTTTTTTTTTTTTTTTTTTTTTGTATAGTATATATAGAGCCTCACTGCTCGCAGCTGTTAGTCTTGTACTTGCGTGGCTAGTCAAGTTTGTCATTGAAAAATATCAAAGTCTTTTGTTAAAAACTTTCCACAGCGTTTCATCGTAGGAAGCTCTTCAATTGATTCGATTGAACCGCGTCACCTCAAGCTGGTTACGTGTCTATCCTGTCACTACTCGTTTCATCGGAAGCTCTTCAATTGCTATTGGATTCAACTAGCATGGATGTGTGGCAAAAAGTGACTGCTCTCGAGATCCGTGTCTACGAAATTAGCCAAGACTTGAAACGACTCTCGGAAACAGATACCCGTGGGGACCAGCGTTTGGAGGAAATGAAACGGCAGCTTATAGATTGCCAAAGGAAGCTTTCCGATTTCAAACAACAGCTGCAAAGGCCTGCTGCGTGAAGATGCATTTCTCGCCATGGGGCTGTTCGGCATCATTGGCAAAAAGCTTTTCAACAGCGTCTTTTTGTTTGTCCTCTCCAAGATTGTGGTGGCCTCCGAAGGACTTTTCATTTGGGTTTTTTAAACATAGCCCTTGGAGCATTCCATGAGCAGTCGAAGAAAAGAAATGTTTTTACGAAAGAAAAAAAATTTTTGACTTTAAAAAATGTTTATATTCCTTCACCCTTTTTCTTACCATTGACCTTACCATGACTCTAGACCTGGATTTCACCCCCGATTCTCGATGGCCCAATGAAAATTTGATCGATTTTCCCTCGACACCTCGATGTGAACCGCCCATTTCCGACAAAAAACTTTTTGTTTGTCCACCCCAATATTCGTGTCACCGGCAGCGTGTGTCAATGTGAACCACACATTTTTCGTGAAAAAAAACTTTTTTTCGTGTCACCGGCAGCGATGCATTCACAGTACTTTTGAGATTTGCCACTTTCGATGGATTTGGGAGAATGGTCTCATGCGGATCGTCAAAGTTGTTTGCCCAGAACCGGTAAAAGGTGTTTGGCCGAGTGAGTCTTGATAAACCTGACGCGGAAATTTCTAAATTGCCAGTGTTGGACTCGAAGATGGGTGAATTGCATTTCTTTGGATACTCGCATGCAAAGAAGAACGAGTCTCGTGGCACATTTATTTTTACATGAGTCTGAAAAAAAAAAAAAAAAAAAAAAAAAACATTGGGCCCCTAACCCCAGTTTTTTTTTTTTTTTTTTTTTTTTTTTTTCATAGCTCCTATATATACCTTCACAACTCTGTGCTTTCAGATGTTCAGATGGCGGAGATACCTTCCAGCGAAATAAAACGCCTCAATGACAACTATAAGCAATTCTTTGCTACCAAGAAACACCACGTAGTCTATTGTCAACGTTGTTCTTCGAGTGGTGGCGAAACCGTGGGTACTTTTGCCAGACATTTGAAAACTGTCCACGGCATAGATTGCGATACGGCCTGTCCATTTTGTTATGGCAGTGTTCGGTGGAGGAAAGGCGATGTCGGCACTCTGCCTTTTGTGTCTCGGCATCGTCAGGCATGCTTGCGAAATTTTTTAAATGGTCACACCGTTGAGATGCGCGTGCCTCAGATGCGCGTGCCTCAGATGGATGATGACGTGACAACAGCTGAAAAAATGAAACTATGCACGATTCCGTTGCCGCCGGAAGAAAAACGACCACCCGAGTTTTGCGAGACCTGTTACACTCACCATCGACGGGGTGTCAGGCAATCGATGGACGGGAGGACGCGTCATCCCGAATTTGGCGATTCGTTTTACGCGCCTTTTCCGGACGATGAGCTCTTTAGCCGAGTGAAGGGTTCCCAGCACGTATTATTCAGTCCTCAGAGTGGATTGGGTGCATACGCATACAACATTTTCCGATTATTTCTTTCCGGGGAGTATGTCTTTTTTCACTTGATGGTGAGAGCACGCGTGTGGAAAAGGTTTTCGACCAGATGTCTTGGTCGGGAGTACATTTTCTAAATTTTGGCACGTTGTGTGACGGCACTCATGTGGCAGGGCCCGTCGAGGAAGATCGCATTCATCACCGCCACTTGATGGTGGCCATGAAACCGGAGGATGTATTCGAATTCAAGAATCAATGGAAATCGGTGGTGGCCAGAGAACCGAGGAGGAGTGGTCCACGGCAAAAAAACAAATTGTGCATCGCCATCGATGACTGTAGTCACTTGATGTATTGCCTGTCGTATGTAAGCCGCAGAAAAGGCACATGTGATGGCTATGGCAATGAAAGAGGAGGAAAGGGATCCCACTATTGGATTTTCAACGAATTGAGTCCTTGCGCCAAATTGGCGATGGCCTCGTTGTGGCCCGACGGTCACGCTACGTTGATTTCGAAAAGGTATCGCGACAGAGACCTTTCTAGTTTTTACACCCATATCAAGAACGTGCGCAACGAGTGGTGCGTCGAGCTGCGTTATTTGGACTTGAACGAATGCGATTGTGTGATTCCGTTTGCCAAACAGTACGAGTTGTGCGACGAGGAAGATGAAGAAGACCGACCCGTGGTGTACATGCATGGCGTCAAACGGTTTTTGAGGCACGTCCCGGAGCTGCAGAGTCTCAAGTATCACGACTGGTTGCGGCATCAAAGGCGAACGGGCAATATTTTTTGGAAATGCGTGTTTGACAGCTATTACGTGTTGGGCCATCAACAGACACGATGTATGAACGTTATAACCAAGGTAGTGGACAGTTTGAATGCCGCTCACCAACAGGAAAAGATTCAAATGACGAGCCACATGAAAGAGTTCGAGAGGAAAGTTATGGAACATGCGGAAAACAGTGAATATTGGAAGAATATAGGGTTGCGAGAGTCTGAATCAAACGTACAGCTTAAGGCCGAGTTGAAACAGTGTAAAAAGGATCTGCGAGAAATGCATACGGAGAATCAAAAGCGTTTACGACGAACCGAAGAAATGTTGGAGAAAGTGCGGGAACAGTGGCAAATCAAGGAAGAGCAGTGGCAAAAAGAAAAGGATCAATGGCAAAAAGACAAAGAGCATCAATGGCAAAGAGAAAGAGAGCAGTGGCAAAAAGAAAAGAATCAATTGCGAGAAGAAATAGCTGAATTGCAGAAAACACTAGCAAATGTGTTATGCCACATCCTCCAGTACCTGTATAGCAGCCGGCCCACAGATGGTTTTTCAAGAGAATAAAATAGCAGCAAGGGTTAAGGAAAAAAAAAAAAAAAAAAAAAAAATTTTTTTTTTTTTTTTTTTTTTTTCTTAACCCTTATATATATAGGCTCATGTCTTGCAGGTCTTGTTCACTCTGCTGTTGTGTTCACATACTTCTTTTCCATTACTGACTGAAACGAAACAATTTGTTGGTGGTTAGAAATTTGCTCACCAAGTTACAGGACACTGGAAACAATTTGCTACAAGTCTTGTACTATTTGTTTTATTCAGAAAGCCAAGTTTGAACAGATTTATCTTGTCAAAGAAAACCTCACCGGGTGGAAACAATTTGCTACAAGTCTTGTACTGCTTGTATTATTCAGAGAGCCAAGTTTGAACAAATTCGTCTCTGCCAAGAAAACTTTTTCAAGAAAACTTTATCGGGGGAACGAGGGAAACTTGTACTGCTTGTTAATTCGGAAAAGCCAATATTGATCCCAGAAACTTTTGTTTTCACCCAAAGGGTAAGTTTATTTTTTAATCCAGCTAGCAAAGTATACAAGACTCTTATTCAACGTTGGCTAAATATTGAACCCAAAAAAAAATGGCAAAGTATGCCTTCTTCCCTTTTTGAAGGGAAGATGGCATACTTTGCCATTTTTTTTGGTTTTATTAAAAAATACAACACAAGAAATACATTACACGTTTATTACAAATATTTTTTTACAAGTTATTTACATAATTTATTCGTCCCAGTAGGGCTCGAGTCCAAATTTTGTGTTCAATGAACGGGCAGCTCTTTTACTCAAGTCCAATGGCATGATGTCTTGTCGGAGCTGCTCGTTTAGAAGAGTGACGTTGGGCATCAAGCCCAACAGCAAATTGTGTGTGGCCGAGTCCAGGCAGACGATGCGGGGCTCGTGCCAAGACTCCCGTAGGTAGTCTTGGGTGAATTTTCCACCCAAGTACGATGACAGGTGGTCGACGTGGCACGTCAGATGATGGGAGGTCGGCGGCAGTCTTTGATGGGATCCGCTGAAGAAATGAGGCGACATTTTCAAGTTTCTCCGCACGTCTGCGTATGTCATCTGCAGCGTGTCCAAGTCCGCTTCCAACAAGATTGATTTTTCGGGGTTCCGGGTACTTGTGAAAAATACACGGAGCGGGACGAGGACTCCCTGCAGGAACATGAACTCGGCAACTGCGACGAAATCAAACATGATGTTTTGGGCAAAAAGAGAGCGAGAGACTCGTGTGTGTCTTTTACAATGAGACTGAGAGCAAATAATGAGGCTTGACGAACACTCTCCTTTTATACTCTTTAGAAACGCATGCAGCGCCCTCTATCGCCCATTGAAAGCACTTGATAGTTCAAGTCCAAATAACAAAGATTAACAGCTAGTTTCAAGATGGGCCTAAACAGAATTTTGCAAACTCAATCTCGAAATAAGGGCTTTTTTTTCGGCAGCGTGTGAATCAGAAATTTTTAAGTTTTGCTTCAGTCTTGTAAAAAAAAAGCCAATCATTGGCACTTGTGTGACTCCAAGGAATTATGCTTCAACCCTGAAGATGTAGAGCAATTTCATTTTTTCACCCGTAGCCTATAACTAGAGGCTCCATGAATGAATGCTGGCAAACACAAAATGAAAAAGATGGAAACGTATTGCAAGACTTGAGTCCTGACGATTGTATCCAATACCGGAAAAGAAAACATTGGATCAAGTGGACAAGTGCTATCAATATAAAAGGCAAGAGGGTTATATGGAGTATAGAAAAAAAAAAAAAAAAAAAATTTTTTTTTTTTTTTTTTTTTCCATAGATCCTATATATACTCTTGACTCGCCAACTTCTCTGTCTCTTCTTGTAGTTACCAGCTTCATGTGGTTTCAACTTTCCCGAGGATTCCACCATGGCAAGCATTGATAGGAGCTGATGGTCGAGTCCAACTGGAAAGTTTTTGGATATTGCCTGCCTTGGCAAAGAAAAGCTTTAACCATTTCGCCAAGAGGTACGCTTAGACGCCTTTTTTCCAACTGTTTCGAGTGAACCAAGCCAGCGTTGGCATGTATCTGGATTAGAGAAGGTTTTGACCAAGTGCGAGAACTTAACCGTCGTCATACCTTGTTTGCAAGTTTGGTAGAAATGAGCGGCAAATCATCTCCAATGAGTTCCTGGTTTTTCCGAATGGATAAACACTTGTAGAGAACCAAATATATTCGAGTCAACGTTGGCTACACATGAAACTCAAAAAAATTGAGAAGTGGGACCCATTTAATGGATCCCACTTCTCAATTTTTTTGAGTTTCATGAGAGAGCATGAAACTTACTCGTCCAAGATGACAACATCATCGTCGTCGTCCAATTCCAATCTTTCTCTGTCCGAAAAATGTTCATCTTCCAACTGCTGCAAGACATTTCGTCCCAGCTCCGACGGATTATAAGACCCGGAGAAATCGATCCGGGATGGACGGATGAATCCCAGATCAAACTCTTTCGGCAATGCGTTGATCAAGGCGTAAAATGTCGCCGTGTCCACGCATGCCACGGGTTTGTTGTAATCGGCGATGATTCGGGCAGCCAGCGGTAAAAATTGATCAATGTCCCTGATGGTGTAGACGAGGGCATCTTGTGAAATGGAATTGTCCGGATACGAAAAACTATTTGCAGTCCACGGGCTGTTGTAGTCCCGTTGGATGTCGTTGAATTGAAATTGCAGCAAGTCTTCATCGGATTTGATGACGATGGGCGGTCCATGCATGCGGGTTAGATACAAACGAAACATTTTGAATGTTCCGTGATGGCAGATGAAATGAGACGTGGCTACGACAGTATACTCCATGGTGAAATGAAGCGAAAAAGTTTTCCGGGGTGCCTTTTTATATGCGATGCTTATCAAAAGACACGTGACGCTTATCAGATGACACGTGATCCTTATGACGTGACTTGCCAGATGATGCATAACCAAGATTCGGTTCAGAGTGTGTGAAGACTTTCAAGTTTGAGAATGCAACCTGGTGAATTACTTTTGCCAAATGATTTTCTACAAGACACCAACATTACAAATCAAAGAACTATAACTACCAGGTTTCCAAGGTTGTATGAGGTGGATATCTTGCGCTATAAACACAAAATGAAATAGTAAGGAAACTAGCAGCACAAGTCAAAAGGACAAGAGTCTACAAGAGGAGATAAAAAAAAAAAAAAAAAAAAAAAAAAATTTTTTTTTTTTTTTTTTTCTTGTAGACTATATAAGCTCTGACTCTTTACTCCTGACTATACCTCCTCTGGATGTGTGCTTGCGAGTTCATCATGAACAAGTTACATTCTTGTAGAGTTCGTCAGTGCGGATTCAAGTTTAAAGAATGTCTTTTTTCGAGAAATGTCCAGCGAAAGAGTTTTTTCCGTGTCACTTGTCCCGTGTGTCATTGGGACATGTCCTTAAAGTTTTACCTCCAACATCATTTACGTACGATTCATGGAATAGACACTGACTCGTATTGCCCGTTTTGCTTCGGTTCCTCCGAGATTGACTTTAATCATCTCAGCGAGTGTTTTATAAAAACGTTTCCATACTTGTTCATCGGTAAGGTTCGTCCACCGAGAATTTATCATATCAACAAGATCAAACACTGATAACACCCAGCCAATCAAATCAGTCCATCTGATAAGCCCTCCCCCCGAATCGTATAAATAGTTGCTCTCGGGATCTACTCACATCATTTCTTTCTGTCACTATGGAAGCTCACGGTCAGTACTTGCAGCAGGCGATTCGCAGATTTCCCCATGAAGCGGAATACCTCTCTCGAGCTTCGGACGTCTTGTGGGTCGCGGAAGGAACTTTTCCGGACATTCAAGTGTTGGAAGAGGCGAGAATCTTGGAAACTCTCCTCAACCGAGACGAGTTTCCTGCCCGTCCCTTCATGTATTTGCTGGCTTACTACCCTTTCGACATGGACGTGTTTTTCGATGCGGGTCGAGTCGAGACGGCAGCCCGCCAGTACGCGAGCAGACGTTTCCCCGTGCTCGCATGGATATGGGAGGAATACATCCTGGACTTTATTTACCAATACCTCGTGCAACTGTTGCCCGAGACTCGTTTGAGCAACGAGTCCATCTTCAAACTCGGAAACACGCTCTGGAATGCTTTGATGAGGCACACTTGGCCCAATCGGTATTTCCAGTCGACAGTGACCTGCCCCGTTTGTTTCGAGCCGACCATTTCTCTGCAAGTTCGCTTGACGACCTGCCGCCACGTCTTTTGCGAAGACTGCATCTTTAAATGGTTGGAAACTAGAAACTCTTGTCCAATGTGCCGAGCCGTCATCTTTTGGAATTATTAATAATAGCCATGGGGCCCAAAAAAAATCCTCGAGGGACGATTGCAAAACAAATGCAATCGTCCCTCGAGGATTTTTTTTGGAAACAACTTTTCACCAACGTTGTAGCAAACTATTTTGAAATTTCACCCAGAGACTATGACAAGTGTACCGATAAAGTTTTTTTTAAGATCCCCCGAGAATGGTTATAAACATTACCGGCAACTTGTAGAACAGAGTAGAATTCCTTTTACAGTTTGTTTGTCCAAGATTGGTGAAAAAACAATATACTAGCGAAAGGATATTCAACAGAGTCTCGAGAAGATGCAAAAGTCTTGCAATATGTGTTTGCCCACGATTGGATGAAAGCGAAAGGATATCTACGCTATGAACACAAAATGAAAAAATAGAAACTAGCTGCACAAGTCAAAGAGGCAAAAGTATACACGAAGTAAAAAAAAAAAAAAAAAAAAAAAAAAAAATTTTTTTTTTTTTTTTTTGTCCTATATAAGCTCATCCCCACACTCTCTGCTACATCAGTTGTGCTTGCTCTGATAGTTTACAACGTTGATGCGACGCCTACTCTTTTACAACGTATCATTTCAAGATTGACTTTTCGTACTTTCAGTTTTGCTTACTTTGACTTCCCAGATTTTGGAGCTGATTAGATAAATGACGTCACAGGACCAGCAGTATATATAGAGGAGGGTCTGCCCCATCTCCACTTCATTCTGCAAACATGTCTTCTCGTTCAAACTGCATCTTTCCTCGACCCGTCGACAATGTGGCAGCTTTGGACTCTTCCAAGGATTATTGGTTAGCCCATCTCCTACAAGTCATGGCCTACGTGTCACACATTACCGGCGAAGGAGATCGCATCTACCACAAGCCCTTGGACCCAAACACTTTCGTCAAAGGCAAAGGACTCGAACATCTCAAGTTTTGTCTTCATGCCGTCCTCGGAGAAGTGCCGTTCGACTCGCGGCAACTCGACCGCGCTTGGGATGCCATCGGCCGTCGTCTCAGAAGAGATCCGTCTCGGAGTTTGAGCAACTCCAACGTCTGTTTGCTGTTTAAACTCCACAACATGTTCCTGGTCAAGAAGGGATTCACTTTCGGCAATTGGTTGGTGGCCGAGGACGAGCAGCACGTCATCCAGACGTCCAATGCGGCCATGCTCTGCTTCGTGCTGCCCAAGAATTCCACGATCCCTGTCCAGGAACGAATGAGGCGCCATTTGCCAGAGAATTATCAACTGTTTTACGACCGATACGTTCTCCCGCCACACGGCACCTACCTCGTTCCAAAAAACACCCGATACGTGTTGGTGGCCGTCCAAAAGACCATCTTTGCTTTGGACGTCCTCTCTTCAAACTATCTTTTTCAAGGAGCCACTCCATTCGATGCCTGCAGACGATATTGTACGCAGCAGGCGGAATACAACGTGCCACCTCCGACACCCTGCCGCGAATCTGAAGAACCGACGATGCCGCCACCACCCTCGACGATGATGCCGCCGCCGCCGCCCTGCCCACCAAAGAAACGTAAATCATCTTGGGGAAATTATAAAATTCCCAAAAAGAATTGTTCTCCAGCCTCAGAACCTACTCCAGTCGTCCCAGAATCCACTCCAGTCGTCCCAGAACCCACTCTTCCAACACAGCCTGAAATTGTGCAGCTGCCAGAAAAAGCCTTGCAAGTGCCAGAAATGGATTTCAATAGCTTGGAAATGGTAGAAGAACCATCGGGAAAAAGTGTGGCAGACTTTGTCGACAACTTTTTTTCAAACATATCTTTTGGCGACGATCCATTTCAAAAATCCACTCTCCCAGATCTGGACTTGTCCTTTTTAAATCAACCATCCAATTTCATTTTAAATCCGGCTTCTAGCAAAACAATATTTGGAAACCCAAAAGACTTTCCACCTGTTCAAATTTTTTATGAAGAGCCAGAACAAGAGGCTCCTGTAAATTATTCACTGAAATAAATGTTCGCATAGTGTTTTGATTGAAACACCCTTAAATATGGGGCCAAAGGATGCATTTGATGCATCCTTTGGCCCCATATTTTTGGTAAAGTGTAAATGCCAACGTTGGTAGGTGCAGAGAAACAAGGAGACGGACTTAACAAAAAAAACTCTTGAAACGCATGTACCACGAGATTGGTCATCAAAGTCTTGGATGGGGAACTTTTTAACCGAGAGGATTCCATCAGAACCTTTTTTCATCAGAGCATGATTCAAGTTTGGTAACCAGAGTTATGGAAAGTGCCACCAGACAATTGATACCAAGACTAAAAGAACCATAGAGTAAAAGAAGTAGTGGAAAAAAAAAAAAAAAAAAAAATTTTTTTTTTTTTTTTTTTTTTTCCTAGTGGGTATATAAGCCAGGCACACTCTTCATGCCACAAGAGTTTACTAGAGTCTTATACATTGAGATTCTGTTTTTGAAATTTCCTTCGTTGTTATATTCGTCGTCAAAAAGATGTCAGCGGTCGACTACGTTGCAACTTGTTCTTTTATGTGGATCAACAAAAAGTGTTTGCCGTCCAAGATTGCTTTCGTGTCCGTCCACGAGCCTTCGGTTGTGTTTACCGTGGAACCAGACCCTACAACCTGTTACTTTTCCATGCAAGATGTTTTATTGAACATGTCTTTGCCTGCCAACCCATTCGTCGACATGAAAGAGGAACAACCGGGCGAAGCTTTCGTCGTCCCCGTGTGGGACATGGAACGATACATCGGAGAGTTTCACACCAAGTATTTGGAACGTCAAGATATTTGGGTAGAGGGCATCGTTGGATGTATGGACATTGCCACGTACAACTACCTGTTCCCTTTGCTTCCACTGGGCACTGTCCAATATCTGGGTGCCACTAACGTGTCGGCCACCCTAGAAGCACAACATGCAGCTCAAGTCTTGTCAAACAACAACCCTGGCTGCTATGAAGTGTGTGAGGATGAATAGAGACAACCAGCAAGAGGACTTAAAGTATGCAAGGTATACCACAAGACTTTAAGAATAGAAGTGAAAAAAAAAAAAAAAAAATTTTTTTTTTTTTTTTTTTTTCCTTGATGGGTATATATACAGCCTCACCACCATTTGCTTTCATTAGGTATTTGGTAAAGCCTATTGCCAAGTGACTTTGGAAAAACTCTTCTGCCTTTTCAACCATGGATACTCCGCTACGTTATTCGCCAATAAGCTCTGCTTCATCGAGTGCATCATCATCACCGAGTCGTACTCCATCTCCACCACGTCTCTCGAGTTTGATAACATTTCCACCAGCTCCACTTTCCCCGTTACCTCCGTCTCCCGTGCCGCCTCATCGTTCATCATTGCAAGATCCAACGTCTCCCATGCCTCCTCGTAGACAGTCTCCATCTCCCAAGCGCCACCCATTGCCATCCCATCGGCGTACATGGTGGAGAACCGAACGTGCAGATTCTCCCCAGCCTCCTAGAAAAAGTACCCAGCCACCTAGAAAAAATTCCCCGCCTCCCAGGAACTGTTCCCAACCTCCCAGAAACTGTTCTTCAGATGGCCGAGCAAAGTGGTTTCCCCGACCTAGCCGTCGTCAACCGTTTGTACGTACCCACGTGCATGGTGGGGTACGTGCAGTGATATGTATCACGCCCAGTGGATTTACGCTCACCAACGGATGTCTCTCCCGTACGTTGGACGATGGCAGATGGAGCGTCGTGACGAATGCAGTGTCTACAAGTATTCGAACCATGAAGGTTGGGGAATTGATTCACACGGACCGTGCGACCTATTATCGTCTTCGACAAATGAGAGACACTCTGAATTCAAAGGTGAAATTTTTCAAGTTGGACAAAACTTTTGACAAACATTGTAATCTGTGTAAATCGGACCGTTGTCATCGCCATTGGGCTGTTCAAGGCATCTCTCGAGTGTTGTGTACGCCCGTCGAAGCCATTCCTCATCGCTAAATCATTTTTGTTTCGTAATAAACAACTTTTCATGGATGTCGTTTTGTGTTTTTGAAAAAAATTTGCAGTGGTTACGGTACTCGGACATTTTTTCGAGCGACTGTATTGGTTAGCACTCTGGACTTTGAATCCAGCTATCCGAGTTCAAATCTCGGTAGAATTTTATCTGTAAAAGTTATTTAAGTATTTGAAGCAGTATGATTCATTAATTTGTATTGTAGTATCTACTTTCTAAAAAAGTTTGTTGTTTGTGTCGACCGTATCCCATGTGGTCTAGTGGTTAGGATTCCTGGCTTTCACCCAGGCGGCCCGGGTTCAATTCCCGGCATGGGAAGTTTATTGCTTCGCTACCGTATGGTTGTCACGCATGATGAAATAATAAAAGCTAGTTTTATCAGCACTTTAATTAAATTGTTATTTTTTCGATTAATATGATGTGCGGCTTGTGTGGTTCTATGGTGTAATGGTTAGTGTCGCGGTGTGCATTTACAAGTTTTATAGTATGAATGTCGTGATATAAAATAATAAGTGTGTACCCAGGTAGCACCCCCATATGGGCCCACGTGGTTTCCAAGTGGGCTATCTCATGTGGGGCCCGTAAAAAAACGACCCCCTTTTTTTTCGTTGAAACCATGTGGGCCCACATGGGTTAACCCACCTGGGCCGACGTGGTTTCCAAGTGGGCTATCTCATATGGGGCTCAGGTGGGTTAACCCATCTGTGCCGATGTGGTTTCCAAGTGGGCTATAATATTGTTTGCAAAGTAAAAAATGTTTTTAAATAATTACTGCATGTAAAGTATTGCGTCAAACCATGAATGGATGTTGTCGCAAGAAAATGTATTTAACATGGTTGAAAAACTATCTTAACTATTTCTGTTTAGTGTTGCTGATGATTATCTTGCTAATTCTTAGTATAAAAATGATTGAAAAGGTAGATTTTGAAAGTGACAAACAAGAAATTACAAGATTACTTTTATCCACATCGATGCAGCTGGATTTTATAATAACTGACACCCTATGCTGCATAACCTTACGCACTCGTGGGGTAATGGTACTATATGGATAATAAGATAGGAAACACCACAAAAAGAAATTTTTAATTGCTGCAACGTATAAAAGATAATACGTGTGTTGTTACCCCACTTTCTATGATAGATCTTATCCTGAATAGTGCAAAATTTAGTGTAAATGTGAAATATTTTCCCTGCTTTTCCTTTCCAATTAAAAGCAATTTACAAGGATTTTTTTAATATTGGCATTGAATTTTTTTTTATCGTAGTAACACGTGTTTCGAAACAAGCGACATTTTATTAAATTACTTATTATACACATTAAAAATTCAATTACACTGATCTTAAGATTAAAGTCTACTTTTTAAGATTAAAGTAGTAGTATTAAATTAAGATATATCAGAATTTTCGGAAATATAAACAAATCACAAAATTTAATCTGGCTGAGACGTAATTTATTTTAGCTTTCATTCATGTAACGTCCTTCGATAGGCGATCGGATTGGTAATTTTTTCTCAAGTGATATTGTTTCACGAATCAAGGGTCAAAAATTTAGTTTCATTCCGCATTTCTGTTGCTACTTAAGTCGCGAAACATGCCGCATTCTTTTTTTTTCAGATGCCTTTTAAGCCGATCACTGTCTTTATTAGTTAATGATATAAGTCAAACTGAATAAATTTTACTGCATAATATACAGTTATATATGCGGCATAATATACAGTATATATCCGTCGTTGCCCCCCCCCCCCCTCCGTAGGGTCCTGTTATTGAGTATATCTTAATATTAGTATGTGAAACAATATTTTTTTACAGTACTAAAACGTGTATCGAAACACGTGACACGATACTAAATTTTTTTTTTTTAACTTATTAAAAAAACAACTACATTTAAATCATAATTTTATTAGATGTAAACGCAGTATGCATTCTGGCGAGCGGGGTAATGGGCTACATAGCCTACGCCCTTCCCTTCTAGAGGGCGCATTTGCATTCCATTCCATTCCAAACGCAGTATGCAATAATTTTTAAGATTTATCATAATAGTCAGAAATAAAACCCAGCAATTTTGTTTTTTTAATATCACGTGATAATCAGATGGGAAATCCATACAGATTTAGATGGGCTTTCCCACATTGGCCCATACGGTTTCAGCCACATTGATCCGTTTGGGCTTCCCCACATAAGACCAGTGCAATTTTTCATGAACATTTGATTTTGCCTTTTACGATGGTTGATCTCGTTATTATAATTAATAATATTCATGAACAATGAATATATTTTAGTAATATGCATAATATACAGTTATAGGATAAAAAAAAGTGCGTTTGGACAACAGCTTTACTTTTTTTGCACAAATGAGCTTGCACAAATGAGCTTGTTTACTTCAGATTGAAAAGTTTGGGGCAGTTGTATTGAGCACAAATGTTTATGAAGAAAGTTTGCGGGCCCTCCTTACAGTGGGGGACCCTGGGCACATGCTCCGTTTGCCCTGCCGGAAATCAGGCCCTGGTTTCCTTATATTTAGGATTCCTAAATTGAATAGTTTGATTTGTTTTTATTATTGTTACTAAACTATTGTGTAGGTGTAAATGTTTAGCCAGTCTTCGGATTCATGTTGAACGGATCATTGGAGTTCTGAGGCAGAAGTACCGAATGTTGGAGGGTCCAATGCCTATATCCGACCTTGGTTTCACACTCTTCAAATCAAGACGAGAACATTTCAACCATAGATAAAATAGTTATGATGGATGTAGCATTTTTAAATATGTGCCTATCTGTAATCCCATATGCCATATGACTAAAGCCCCATCCAACACTGACACTAGTGATGTATCAAAAGTGTTTTGTAGGTTAACATGTTTTCCATTGTGACCAGGGTTTCACTTTATAAAATATGAAAACAAATAACTTTTCTGTACAAGGTTTTTGTAATAATTGTATTTTACCATTCATACTTGTTTATCAATTGAGGACTTTTATCGAACATTTTTAACAGACATGTTTTTGTGCTTCAGATATGAATAGTTTAGTTACTTTTTATTATTTTATTTCATAATACATACTATGTACGTGTCGTGTATAGATATCAAATTTATCAGACATATCTTTTTGTGCTACAGTTCTAAATAGTTATTTTTCATAATTGTATTTTATACCTACTGATGTGCAAATGTTTCAGTCGACAACTTTTGACAAATAGTCTTATCGGTTTTTGTACTTCTGCTGTAAAGAGTTCATTTTTGTAATAGTATTTCACAACCATACAAATTTTGGGTTTATGTTTGCAGTATTTGTAATTGATTGTTTTAAAAGGGATTTCAATGTTAAATTGTAATATATATAAAAGGGTTGGACAGATGAAATTAATTTTAATGGGGTGGGAGGAAGCACATAGAGGCAGCATCCGACATCTTTAACCAACCAATGTTGTAGCCCGGTTGGAGGAGAGTCATGCGTGTTTCAGTAACGAGGATTGGGAACCTCGGCTAATGGCCTTATTCTATTCATGATTTATGAAGTGAAATATTTTGTTTGTTTTTACAGGTACAAATCACACTGAGAACAAAGCAATTATGGAGTTTAGGAGTTTTTGTGAGCAATGATTTTAAAATGAGTAAACAATGTGTTGAAGCAAGTAAGAAGGCCAATCGAATTTTAGGGTATATTAGAAAAAGTATCACTTCTAAATCTAAAGAGATTATTTTGCCATTGTATAGGGGATTGGTAAGGCCACATCTGGAGTATGCTGTTCAGTTTTGGTCCCCCTTTCTCAGAAAAGATATTGAAATGCTTGAAAAGGTTCAACATAGGGCTCAAAAATGATTAAGGGTTTATCGGGTATTGATTATGGTAATTGATTAAGATCATTAAACATGTATTCCCTGAAAAATAGGAGATCAAGGGGTGATTTCATTCAGTTGTTCAAGTTCATTAAACAGGGAGACATGGAGGGCTTAGGTTTTACCTTAAATAGCCGGACCAGAGGGCATGGTCCGAAATTTAATAAATCATGCTTTAGAAGGGAGGTTAGAAAACATTATTTTTACAATAGAGTCGTCAATGAGTGGAATGCTTTACCAGAATATGTTGTGTATTCGAAGAGAGTGGAAGATTTTAAGAAGAATCTCGATAATTATTGGAAACTTTCAAGGAATTAGATATATTTTGGACCAACCTTGCTGGGCCTCTGGCCTGTTGTTGGTCGACAATTTTTGTATTGTTTGTATTTGTATTGTTTGAAAGATGTAACATTTGTAAAATTTACTGCCTTTGTCCCTTTGAAGTGTATATTTTTAATAAATATGGCTTCTTCAATATAGTTTTGTTTTTTTCTTAGTAATTAGTACAAAATGATATTTGCTAAATCATGAAATCAATCTTCCTCAATTTTCAGGTCTTATTGAACTTAAGTAAGAATTTACTCTAAAATTTTTATCACAGCATATGGACAATTTCTCAATTCTTACTGGTGGGTGATTTTAACGAATATACAATAAATAATCCAGTTAGCAATAGTTCACCTGTTATGTAATTTGAATGTGTTTTATAGAATATTAAATTGGGTGAAATCCATGTGAAAATGTACTATTGTCAATGGTACATTAATCTTGTAATCCCATTATAAGAAGTGCCAATCTTGTAATCCCATTATAAGAAGTGCAGTAAAACAGTTACGGATGATTTAATCCAATTCCCAATTAATATAATAGAACAAGTTTATTTTTGGAAACCTAACTGTACAAGTTGATCCAAAAATAATAGCCTAACTTATTTTGTGGAAATGTAATATAAAAAAAAATGTTGCACCATAGTGGATTTAACCAATTAACTTAAAGTTATTATTGTCAATAAATCAAAATTATAATTAACACAAATTTCGTAAATTTAATTTTAATAGGAAATAAAATGGTGATTTGATTGATATTTTTGTTTCCTTTTAAATTTAATCCTTTTCTTGAAAACGGTTGAAAAGGGATTGTGGTTGAATAAATGAAAAAGTAATAAATAAGACTATAAGAGATATTCTCAAGCAGATTTTTAAAATATTTAATAAATAAACAAAATGAAGTGGTTTTTTTTAATTTTTGTACTTAATCATATAGGATACATATGTAAACATTCATACAGATGTAAACATTCATGCAGATGTAAACATTCAATAATTTCACTGCAGTATCCATAATAGTTGACATATCATTTGAAGAACCCTTTAAAATCAAACAAAATATTTCAATCCATAAATAAGTAGTGCAACAAAAATTAAACGAAAGCTTATAAGGCCATTAGCCGAGGGGCCATGTCAGTTTCGAAAGACAATCCACGTTCAATTTCAAGGTTTTTCGATCAATTATGTAGGAATCTACACTATTTAACTGCTGAACTTTATTAATAAACCTTTCCTTTGATATATTATCAAAGTGATCCAGATGAGACATCTTTCAATTCCGAAATATAATAATAAAAGTGCGAAGTCGACTAAAATACAAAGGTAACGCTAAACAACAACAAAGTTTGTAGGATCTCCAGGGAGTTGCTAAGGCCCCGTTGCCAAGACCCTGAGGGGAAACTTCCGAAGTGTGTTACAGCTCTATATCTGTACATATATCATATTCTTTTGAATTTTGACATATTATTTGTTTAGCGTTAATATTTTTACATATATCCTCCGCTTTGATTGTTTGTTCATCATGCAATTCAAACGCAAATTGTGATGGGTCATTTTCTTGTTTTTTGTTTGGCATTAATGTGTTTTTATTCTCTTTGATTGAAATTTCCACTACTCTTGCTCTGTCAATTTTTTGAGTGTTTATAATGCCTTCATCAATTTTTTCATTCAGTGTTTTAATCTCCGTTGAATCTTTTAATTTAGGTTGTAAAATTTGCATTTGACTAACATGATCAGTTTTATGTGATTGTGATTTTTTTGAAATATTATTTTTATTTTGGCACTGATTAGTAGTTTGAGGAAGTGTTTGATTTTGATTAATTTCTATGTGATATCGGTGTGGAGTGGATCTGTTTCTAAAAAAGAATTTTCTTGTGGTATGATTTGTTGAATATTAAATATCTGCTCAGTATGTTCATTTGTAATATTATCTCTGATATCATTTTCTGGTGTAGGGAGAAGATGTCTGCTTTGTGGATAATTTGGCTGTGTATTAAAATGTGTATGTGGGTTTAGATTGTGTTCGCTTTGTTGAATTTGGTGATTTGATTGTTCATGTGTATTATGCCCGTTTTGTCTCTGGTTATTTGAAGTTTGTGGTGTAACGTTGTAAGGGATTTGTTGTGTTTGATGTTGAAAGTTTTGTTGAAAACCGTTTTGGTTGAAATTCATGGATTGTTGGGGGCCACTCTGAAATCGGTTGTGAGAATTGAAATGATTTTGTGGTGTGCGGAACTGCTGGTTTTGATACGGATTTTGATGCCCTCTGTTTGTCCTATTTCTGTTTTGGAATCTATTTTGATTATTTTGTTGTGATTGGGGTTGCTGATTTTGGTATAAATTTTTGTACACAAAGCAATCCGAAGTGAAATGATTAGTACGTCCGCATAGGTGGCAATTTTTTTGTTGACTTTGTGTATAGTTTGCTGATGCTTTTAAGTTATTTATTTCTTGTTTTAAGTTTCGTAAGTCCTGATTATTAGTTGTGTTAGGGTCTTGTGTGTCTTCCGACAATAAATTATTAATTTTTAAGCCCATTATGCTATTGAGAGCACTTTGAATATTGGATGCAATTTTAATTGCATCTGCAAATGTATTTGGGTTGTTTTTGAGCACTTCTGTTTGTATTTCTATGTTTAAGGCAGAAATAAATTTCGCCAATCGTAATTTATCGAGCATTTGCTGCGTGTCTCCATTGATATTTATTTCTGAGACACCCAGATAATCATTAGACGCAATTATTATTCTTTGTGCTAGATTATGCACTGATTCGGAATCACGTTGTTTTATGTTATTGAATTTTAACTGTTTTGTGGTTAAATCAGTTCCTTGATTAAAGTAATTAAGGAATTTAGTTTTTACTTGCTCATAATCCCTTAAATTTAGTAGTCCCGGATCGGTAATCAAAAATTGTAATGCCCTTCCTTTTAACTTAGATCTTAAAATCGTTATCTTTTCATCTGGGTTAAAATTACGTAGTCTTGAAATTTGGTCGAATTGTTCGAAAAAGAAAGTGCATTCTTCTGCAGATTCCCCTTCGAAATAATTTAAGAGTGAGATATAGTTGTTACGCGCCATTTCCGGTTGATGTGCGTTTATTTGTTCCAAATTTGGGGGGTTGGGTTGCCTTCTTCTGGGAGGCATGGATAATCAAAATGCGAAGCAAAAAAAAAAAATAATAACAATAATAAAATGCAAATCAACAAAATATAAAGTTTTTAAAATGTTTAAATCAAAAAAAAAATCCTGTTGGCACCATTGTCGCGGTGTGCATTTATGAGTTACACAATAAGAATGTCGTGGTATCAAATAGTATGTGCATATATATATAAATATAAAATAATATATACATATATCAATCATTAGTGTCGAATAGTGGTTAGTACTTAATAATTAAAGGGTGCGTTGTGAATTTTGAATAACTTGGGAAGCGCGACCATCCCATCCAGATTCATTAATTATCTAGCTATGCATAATAATGAATAAAAGAGAGAACAAGAAGGATGACTAAAATAAAAAAGGCTAATTCTTAAATTGACAATGAATATTTTTATTCAACCAAATCAGTAAAGAAAGTGACATTTATAAAATTTATAACTGTATATTTGGGTAGCACAATGGATTGAGGAGAATGAACTAATTCTGATAAAAAAATTAATTTAATTAGGTGAACCTTCTCGATTAAAATGTATTGCATGGAATGCCTTTTGCACTTTGAGGTACTATAATGAAAATGGGACAATTTGCTGTGTAGATCGGGCATTTGGTTCAGGTGCAACGATAATGGACTTCTCAGGGGTTGAGTGGGGGAACCAGGCATCAGTCATCTACTGAAACTGTGAGGCACATCGGATGTTTTGACGACTTGTAGGTGTGGATTGGATTTGCATCACTGTTATGCACTCGGGAGTCGGCTGCAGGAATGGGGAGCACTCAGTAAAGGGCTCCTCGTTGAAGAGACGAAGCAGGAAAGCCATCCTTCAGTAGAGGGACATCTGCTGAATGGAACTCCGGACTGTCTTAGGTCTGGATCATCCTTGCAGTGGCGTTTGGGCTGGATTGTCCTTGCAGTGGCGTTAGGCTGTATCAGTTCTTGCCGAGCTGGACCACCTTTTTCTGATTTATCAGTGTTTGGTGAGTTATACATAGTTCTTAGGGAGAAAAGCCTCAGCGGGCTGCAAAAGTAGTGGGGGAAGTTTGAAGCTTATTTTTGGGTCTTTTTCTTTCGAGACCTGTTGATATTCTGATAACTATTTTTTAGAGTTTTTTACACCCTTCAACTTGGTGGGTTTGCCCTTTTTAAACGCCATGCCTCTATTGGCTGACTTGTTTTTGGTCACCTCCCAGGGGATCTCCTTCCTTGTAATAGGTTGCGTTGCTTAGTGGGTGTGACACCCTGAACCAATGTGCTACGTGGGAAAATAATCCCGTCTGAGCCCCTTTTTTCGTGGAACTGTAAATTGGAACCCCGCTGACCATGTCCCATAAACGTCACTTAGCTGTAAACTTTTGAAGATTTACAGCCACTATCTCGGCGCCAGCAGTCTAACATAATCCTCGCAACAAAAGCCTATCAATTATTGTGTCGTGGGAAAATATGCTTAAATGAAAGGAGTGATGTTGATAAAAAAAGCTCTCACATCACGACAGTTAGCACTCTGGACTTTGAATCCAGCGATCCGAGATCATATATCGGTAGAACCTTTCTGTTTTTATCTGTAAAAGTTATTTAAGTATTTGAAGCAGTATGATTCATAAATTTGTATTAAAGTATCTACTTTCTAAAAAAGTTTGTTGTTTGTGTCGACCGTATCCCATGTGGTCTAGTGGTTAGGATTCCTGGCTCTCACCCAGGCGGCCCGGGTTCAATTCCCGGCATGGGAAGGATGTTTGAAATTTTGTTATGTACTGTGAAAACAAAACGATTTATTTTTATAAACATTTCACATTTGAAAGTACTTTCTTAGCAAAAATCTGCGATCTGTATATGGTTCTATGGTGTAATGGTTAGCACTCTGGACTCTGAATCCAGCGATCCGAGTTCAAATCTCGGTAGAACCTTTCTGTTTTTATCTGTAAATGTTATTTAACTATTTGAAGCAGTATGATTCATAAATTTGTATTATAGTATCTACTTTATAAAAAATTTTGTTGTTTGTGTCGACCGTATCCCATGTGGTCTAGTGGTTAGGATTCCTGGCTTTCACCCAGGCGGCCGGGGTTCAATTCCCGGCATGGGGATTTTTTTGCTCATTTCAAAATTTTATCAAATCTCGATGTTTTAAAAAGTGCAATATTGAGGATGCGAGTGTCCCATGTGGTCTAGTGGTTAGGATTCCTGGCTTTCACCCAGGCGGCCAGGGTTCAATTCCCGGCATGGGAAGTTTATTGCTTCGCTACCGTATGGTTGTCGCGCATGCTGAAATAATAAAAGCTAGTTTTATCAGCACTTTAATTAAATTGTTATTTTTTCGATTAATATGATGTGCGGCTTGTGTGGTTCTATGGTGTAATGGTTAGCACTTTGGACTTTGAATCCAGCGATCCGAGTTCAAATCTCGGTAGAACCTTTCTGTTTTTATCTGTAAAAGTTATTTAAGTATTTGAAGCAGTATGATTCAAAAATTTGTATTGTAGTATCTTCTTTCTAAAAAAGTTTGTTGTTTGTGTCGACCGTATCCCATGTGGTCTAGTGGTTAGGATTCCTGGCTCTCACCCAGGCGGCCCGGGTTCAATTCCCGGCATGGGAAGGATGTTTGAAATTTTGTTATGTACTGTGAAAACAAAACGATTTATTTTTATAAACATTTCACATTTGAAAGTACTTTCTTAGCAAAAATCGGCGATCTGTATATGGTTCTATGGTGTAATGGTTAGCACTCTGGACTCTGAATCCAGCGATCCGAGTTCAAATCTCAGTAGAACCTCAAGATTATTTTTTAAAACTTCTGAAACATTTGATCCAATTTCACTTTTTCAAAATTGTAATGTTGAGGATGTTTGTGTCCCATGTGGTCTAGTGGTTAGGATTCCTGGCTTTCACCCAGGCGGCCGGGGTTCAATTCCCGGCATGGGAATTTTTTTGCTCATTTCAAAATTTTATCAAATCTCGATGTTTTAAAAAGTGCAATATTGAGGATGCGAGTGTCCCATGTGGTCTAGTGGTTAGGATTCCTGGCTTTCACACAGGCGGCCATTGTTCAATTCCCGGCATGGGAAGTTTATTGCTTCGCTACCGTATTGTTGTCACGCATGATGAAATAATAAAAGCTAGTTTTATCAGCACTTTAATTAAATTGTTATTTTTTCGATTAATATGATGTGCGGCTTGTGTGGTTCTATGGTGTAATGGTTAGCACTCTGGACTTTGAATCCAGCGATCCGAGTTCAAATCTCGGTAGAACCTTTCTGTTTTTATCTGTAAAAGTTATTTAAGTATTTGAAGCAGTGTGATTCATAAATTTGTATTGTAGTATCTTCTTTCTAAAAAAGTTTGTTGTTTGTGTCGACCGTATCCAATGTGGTCTAGTGGTTAGGATTCCTGGCTTTCACCCAGGCTTCCCGGGTTCAATTCCCGGCATGGGAAGTTTATTGCTTCGCTACCGTATGGTTGTCACGCATGATGAAATAATTAAAGATAGTTTTATCAGCACTTTAATTAAATTGTTATTTTTTCAATTAATATGATGTGCGGCTTGTGTGGTTCTATGGTGTAATGGTTAGCACTTTGGACTTTGAATCCAGCAATCCGAGTTCATATCTCTGTAGAACCTTTCTGTTTTTATCTGTAAAAGTTATTTAAGTATTTGAAGCAGTATGATTCATAAATTTGTATTGTAGTATCTTCTTTCTAAAAAAGTTTGTTGTTTGTGTCGACCGTATCCCATGTGGTCTAGTGGTTAGGATTCCTGGCTCTCACCCAGGCGGCCCGGGTTCAATTCCCGGCATGGGAAGGATGTTTGAAATTTTGTTATGTACTGTGAAAACAAAACGATTTATTTTATAAACATTTCACATTTGAAAGTACTTTCTTAGCAAAAATCGGCGATCTGTATATGGTTCTATGGTGTAATGGTTAGCACTCTGGACTCTGAATCCAGCGATCCGACTTTAAATCTCAGCAGAACCTCAAGATTATTTTTTAAAACTTCTGAAACATTTGATCCAATTTCACTTTTTCAAAATTGTAATGTTGAGGATGTTTGTGTCCCATGTGGTCTAGTGGTTAGGATTCCTGGCTTTCACCCAGGCGGCCGGGGTTCAATTCCCGGCATGGGAATTTTTTTGCTCATTTCAAAATTTTATCAAATCTCGATGTTTTAAAAAGTGCAATATTGAGGATGCGAGTGTCCCATGTGGTCTAGTGGTTAGGATTCCTGGCTTTCACCCAGGTGGCCCGGGTTCAATTCCCGGCATGGGAAGTTTATTGCTTCGCTACCGTATGGTTGTCACGCATGGTGAAATAATAAAAGCTAGTTTTATCAGCACTTTAATTAAATTGTTATTTTTTCGATTAATATGATGTGCGGCTTGTGTGGTTCTATGGTGTATTGGTTAGCACTCTGGACTTTGAATCCAGCGATCCGAGTTCAAATCTCGGTAGAACCTTTCTGTTTTTATCTGTAAAAGTTATTTAAGTATTTGAAGCAGTGTGATTCATAAATTTGTATTATAGTATCTTCTTTCTAAAAAAGTTTGTTGTTTGTGTCGACCGTATCCCATGTGGTCTAGAGGTTAGGATTCCTGGCTTTCACCCAGGCGTCCCGGGTTCAATTCCCGGCATGGGAAGTTTATAGCTTCGCTACCGTATGGTTGTAACGCATGATGAAATTATAAAAGCTAGTTTTATCAGCACATTAATTAAATTGTTATTTTTTCGATTGGTGTATTGGTTAGCACTCAGGTCTTTGAATCCAGCGATCCGAGTTCAAATCTCGGTAGAATTTTATCTGTAAAAGTTATTTAAGTATTTGAAGCAGTATGATTCATAAATTTGTATTAAAGTATCTACTTTCTAAAAAAGTTTGTTGTTTGTGTCGACCGTATCCCATGTGGTCTAGTGGTTAGGATTCCTGGCTTTCACCCAGGCGGCCCGGGTTCAATTCCCGGCATGGGAAGGATGTTTGAAATTTTGTTATGTACTGTGAAAACAAAGCGATTTATTTTTATAAACATTTCACATTTGAAAGTACTTTCTTAGCAAAAATCTGCGATCTGTATATGGTGCTATGGTGTAATGGTTAGCACTCTGGACTCTGAATCCAGCGATCCGAGTTCAAATCTCGGTAGAACCTCAAGATTATTTTTTAAAACTTCTGAAACTTTTGATCCAATTTCACTTTTTCAAAATTGTAATGTTGAGGATGTTTGTGTCCCATGTGGTCTAGTGGTTAGGGTTCTTGGCTTTCACCCAGGCGGCCCGTGTTCAATTCCCGGCATGGGAATTTTTTTTGCTCATTTCAAAATTTTATCAAATCTCGATGTTTTAAAAATTGCAATATTGAGGATGCGTGTGTCCCATGTGGTCTAGTGGTTAGGATTCCTGGCTTTCACCCAGGCGGCCCGGGTTCAATTCCCGGCATGGGAGTATTTTGTTCATTTCAAAATTTTATCAAATCTCGATGTTTTAAAAAGTGCAATATTGAGGATGCGAGTGTCCCATGTAGTCTAGTGGTTAGGATTCCTGGCTTTCACCCAGGCGGCCCGGGTTCAATTCCCGGCATGGGAAGTTTATTGCTTCGATACCGTATGGTTGTCACGCATGATGAAATAATAAAAGCTAGTTTTATCAGCACATTAATTAAATTGTTATTTTTTCGAATATTATGATGTGCGGCTTGTGTGGTTCTATGGTGTATTGGTTAGCACTCTGGACTTTGGATCCAGCGATCCGAGTTCAAATCTCGGTAGAACCTTTCTGTTTTTATCTGTAAAACTTATTTAAGTATTTGAAGCAGTATGATTCATAAATTTGTATTGTAGTATCTTCTTTCTAAAAAAGTTTGTTGTTTGTGTCGACCGTATCCCATGTGGTCTAGTGGTTAGGATTCCTGGCTTTCACCCAGGCGGCCCGGGTTCAATTCCCGGCATGGGAAGGATGTTTGAAATTTTGTTATGTACTGTGAAAACAAAACGATTTATTCTTATAAACATTTCACATTTGAAAGTACTTTCTTAGCAAAAATCTGCGATCTGTATATGGTGCTATGGTGTAATGGTTAGCACTCTTTACTCTGAATCCAGCGATCCGAGTTCAAATCTCGGTAGAACCTCAAGATTATTTTTTAAAACTTCTGAAACATTTGATCCAATTTCACTTTTTCAAAATTGTAATGTTGAGGATGTTTGTGTGCCATGTGGTCTAGTGGTTAGGGTTCTTGGCTTTCACCCAGGCGGCCCGGGTTCAATTCCCGGCATGGGAATTTTTTTTGCTCATTTCAAAATTTTATCAAATCTGGATGTTTTAAAAATTGCAATATTGAGGATGCGTGTGTCCCTTGTGGTCTAGTGGTTAGGATTCCTGGCTTTCACCCAGGCGGCCCGGGTTCAATTCCCGGCATGGGAGTATTTTGTTCATTTCAAAATTTTATCAAATCTCGAAGTTTTAAAAAGTGCAATATTGAGGATGCGTGTGTCCCATGTGGTCTAGTGGTTAGGATACCTGGCTTTCACCCAGGCGGCCCGGGTTCAATTCCCGGCATGGGAAGGTTATTGCTTCGCTACCGTATGGTTGTCACGCATGATGAAATAATAAAAGCTAATTTTATCAGCACTTTAATTAAATTGTTATTTTTTCAATTAATATGATGTGCGGCTTGTGTGGTTCTATGGTGTAATGGTTAGCACTTTGGACTTTGAATCCAGCGATTCGAGTTCATATCTATGTAGAACCTTTCTGTTTTTATCTGTAAAAGTTATTTAAGTATTTGAAGCAGTATGATTCATAAATTTGTATTGTAGTATCTTCTTTCTAAAAAAGTTTGTTGTTTGTGTCGACCGTATCCCATGTGGTCTAGTGGTTAGGATTCCTGGCTCTCACCCAGGCGGCCCGGGTTCAATTCCCGGCATGGGAAGGATGTTTGAAATTTTGTTATGTACTGTGAAAACAAAACGATTTATTTTATAAACATTTCACATTTGAAAGTACTTTCTTAGCAAAAATCGGCGATCTGTATATGGTTCTATGGTGTAATGGTTAGCACTCTGGACTCTGAATCCAGCGATCCGACTTCAAATCTCAGTAGAACCTCAAGATTATTTTTTAAAACTTCTGAAACATTTGATCCAATTTCACTTTTTCAAAATTGTAATGTTGAGGATGTTTGTGTCCCATGTGGTCTAGTGGTTAGGATTCCTGGCTTTCACCCAGGCGGCCGGGGTTCAATTCCCAGCATGGGAATTTTTTTGCTCATTTCAAAATTTTATCAAATCTCGATGTTTTAAAAAGTGCAATATTGAGGATGCGAGTGTCCCATGTGGTCTAGTGGTTAGGATTCCTGGTTTTCACCCAGGTGGCCCGGGTTCAATTCCCGCCATGGGAAGTTTATTGCTTCGCTACCGTATGGTTGTCACGCATGATGAAATAATAAAAGCTAGTTTTATCAGCACTTTAATTAAATTGTTATTTTTTCGATTAATATGATGTGCGGCTTGTGTGGTTCTATGGTGTAATGGTTAGCACTCTGGACTTTGAATCCAGCGATCCGAGTTCAAATCTCGGTAGAACCTTTCTGTTTTTATCTGTAAAAGTTATTTAAGTATTTGAAGCAGTGTGATTCATAAATTTGTATTGTAGTATCTTCTTTCTAAAAAAGTTTGTTGTTTGTGTCGACCGTATCCCATGTGGTCTAGAGGTTAGGATTCCTGGCTTTCACCCAGGTGGCCCGGGTTCAATTCCCGGCATGGGAAGTTTATTGCTTCGCTACCGTATGGTTGTCACGCATGATGAAATAATAAAAGCTAGTTTTATCAGCACTTTAATTAAATTGTTATTTTTTCGATTAATATGATGTGCGGCTTGGGTGATTCTATGGTGTAATGGTTAGCACTCTGGACTTTGAATCCAGCGATCCGAGTTCAAATCTCGGTAGAACCTTTCTGTTTTTATCTGTAAAAATTATTTAAGTATTTGAAGCAGTGTGATTCATAAATTTGTATTGTAGTATCTTCTTTCTAAAAAAGTTTGCTGTTTGTGTCTACCGTATCCCATGTGGTCTAGTGGTTAGGATTCCTGGCTTTCACTTAGGCGGCCCGGGTTCAATTCCCGGCATGGGAAGTTTATTGCTTCGCTACCGTATGGTTGTCACGCATGATGAAATAATAAAAGCTAGTTTTATCAGCACTTTAATTAAATTGTTATTTTTTCGATTAATATGATGTGCGGCTTGTGTGGTTCTATGGTGTAATGGTTAGCACTCTGGACTCTGAATCCCGCGATCCGAGTTCAAATCTCAGTAGAACCTCAAGATTATTTTTTAAAACTTCTGAAATATTTAATCCAATTTCACTTTTTCAAAATTGTAATGTTGAGGATGTTTGTGTCCCATGAGGTCTAGTGGTTAGGATTCCGGGCTTTCACCCAGGCGGCCGGGGTTCAATTCCCGGCATGGGAATTTTTTTGCTCATTTCAAAATTTTATCAAATCTCGATGTTTTAAAAAGTGCAATATTGAGGATGCGAGTGTTCCATGTGGTCTAGTGGTTAGGATTCCTGGCTTTCACCCAGGTGGCCCGGGTTCAATTCCCGGCATGGGAAGTTTATTGCTTCGCTACCGTATGGTTGTCACGCATGATGAAATAATAAAAGCTAGTTTTATCAGCACTTTAATTAAATTGTTATTTTTTCGATTAATATGATGTGCGGCTTGGGTGATTCTATGGTGTAATGGTTAGCACTCTGGACTTTGAATCCAGCGATCCGAGTTCAAATCTCGGTAGAACCTTTCTGTTTTTATCTGTAAAAATTATTTAAGTATTTGAAGCAGTGTGATTCATAAATTTGTATTGTAGTATCTTCTTTCTAAAAAAGTTTGCTGTTTGTGTCTACCGTATCCCATGTGGTCTAGTGGTTAGGATTCCTGGCTTTCACTTAGGCGGCCCGGGTTCAATTCCCGGCATGGGAAGTTTATTGCTTCGCTACCGTATGGTTGTCACGCATGATGAAATAATAAAAGCTAGTTTTATCAGCACTTTAATTAAATTGTTATTTTTTCGATTAATATGATGTGCGGCTTGTGTGGTTCTATGGTGTAATGGTTAGCACTCTGGACTCTGAATCCCGCGATCCGAGTTCAAATCTCAGTAGAACCTCAAGATTATTTTTTAAAACTTCTGAAATATTTAATCCAATTTCACTTTTTCAAAATTGTAATGTTGAGGATGTTTGTGTCCCATGTGGTCTAGTGGTTAGGATTCCGGGCTTTCACCCAGGCGGCCGGGGTTCAATTCCCGGCATGGGAATTTTTTTGCTCATTTCAAAATTTTATCAAATCTCGATGTTTTAAAAAGTGCAATATTGAGGATGCGAGTGTTCCATGTGGTCTAGTGGTTAGGATTCCTGGCTTTCACCCAGGTGGCCCGGGTTCAATTCCCGGCATGGGAAGTTTATTGCTTCGCTACTGTATGGTTGTCACGCATGATGAAATAATAAAAGCTAGTTTTATCAGCACTTTAATTAAATTGTTATTTTTTCGATTAATATGATGTGCGGCTTGTGTGGTTCTATGGTGTAATGGTTAGCACTTTGGACTTTGAATCCAGCGATCCGAGTTCAAATCTCGGTAGAACCTTTCTGTTTTTATCTGTAAAAGTTATTTAAGTATTTGAAGCAGTGTGACTCATAAATTTGTATTATAGTATCTTCTTTCTAAAAAAGTTTGTTGTTTGTGTCGACCGTATCCCATGTGGTCTAGTGGTTAGGATTCCCGGCTTTCACCCAGGCGGCCCGGGTTCAATTCCCGGCATGGGAAGTTTATTGCTTCGCTACCGTATGGTTGTCACGCATGATGAAATAATAAAAGCTAGTTTTATCAGCACTTTAATTAAATTGTTATTTTTTCGATTAATATGATGTGCGGCTTGTGTGGTTCTATGGTGTAATGGTTAGCACTCTGAACTTTGAATCCAGCGATCCGAGTTCATATCTAGGTAGAACCTTTCTGTTTTTATCTGTAAAAGTTATTTAAGTATTTGAAGCAGTATGATTCATAAATTTGTATTAAAGTATCTACTTTCTAAAAAAGTTTGTTGTTTTTGTCGACCGTATCCCATGTGGTCTAGTGGTTAGGATTCCTGGCTCTCACCCAGGCTGCCCGGGTTCATTTCCCAGCATGGGAAGGATGTTTGAAATTTTGTTATGTACTGTGAAAACAAAACGATTTATTTTTATAAACATTTCACATTTGAAAGTACTTTCTTAGCAAAAATCTGCGATCTGTATATGGTTCTATGGTGTAATGGTTAGCACTCTGGACTCTGAATCCAGCGATCCCAGTTCAAATCTCAGTAGAACCTCAAGATTATTTTTTAAAACTTCTGAAACATTTAATCCAATTTCACTTTTTCAAAGTTGTAATGTTGAGGTTGTTTGTGTCCCATGTGGTCTAGTGGTTAGGATTCCTGGCTTTCACCCAGGCGGCCGGGGTTCAATTCCCGGCATGGGAATTTTTTTGCTCATTTCAAAATTTTATCAAATCTCGATGTTTTAAAAAGTGCAATATTGAGGATGCGAGTGTCCCATGTGGTCTAGTGGTTAGGATTCCTGGCTTTCACCCAGGTGGCCCGGGTTCAATTCCCGGCATGGGAAGTTTATTGCTTCGCAACCGTATGGTTGTCACGCATGATGAAATAATAAAAGCTAGTTTTATCAGCACTTTAATTAAATTGTTATTTTTTCGATTAATATGATGTGCGGCTTGGGTGATTCTATGGTGTAATGGTTAGCACTCTGGACTTTGAATCCAGCGATCCGAGTTCAAATCTCGGTAGAACCTTTCTGTTTTTATCTGTAAAAATTATTTAAGTATTTGAAGCAGTGTGATTCATAAATTTGTATTGTAGTATCTTCTTTCTAAAAAAGTTTGCTGTTTGTGTCGACCGTATCCCATGTGGTCTAGTGGTTAGGATTCCTGGCTTTCACCCAGGCGGCCCGGGTTCAATTCCCGGCATGGGAAGTTTATTGCTTCGCTACCGTATGGTTGTCACGCATGATGAAATAATAAAAGCTAGTTTTATCAGCACTTTAATTAAATTGTTATTTTTTCGATTAATATGATGTGCGGCTTGTGTGGTTCTATGGTGTAATGGTTAGCACTCTGGACTCTGAATCCCGCGATCCGAGTTCAAATCTCAGTAGAACCTCAAGATTATTTTTTAAAACTTCTGAAATATTTAATCCAATTTCACTTTTTCAAAATTGTAATGTTGAGGATGTTTGTGTCCCATGTGGTCTAGTGGTTAGGATTCCTGGCTTTCACCCAGGCGGCCGGGGTTCAATTCCCGGCATGGGAATTTTTTTGCTCATTTCAAAATTTTATCAAATCTCGATGTTTTAAAAAGTGCAATATTGAGGTGCGAGTGGTCCATGTGGTCTAGTGGTTAGGATTCCTGGCTTTCACCCAGGTGGCCCGGGTTCAATTCCCGGCATGGGAAGTTTATTGCTTCGCTACTGTATGGTTGTCACGCATGATGAAATAATAAAAGCTAGTTTTATCAGCACTTTAATTAAATTGTTATTTTTTCGATTAATATGATGTGCGGCTTGTGTGGTTCTATGGTGTAATGGTTAGCACTTTGGACTTTGAATCCAGCGATCCGAGTTCAAATCTCGGTAGAACCTTTCTGTTTTTATCTGTAAAAGTTATTTAAGTATTTGAAGCAGTGTGATTCATAAATTTGTATTATAGTATCTTCTTTCTAAAAAAGTTTGTTGTTTGTGTCGACCGTATCCCATGTGGTCTAGTGGTTAGGATTCCTGGCTTTCACCCAGGCGGCCCGGGTTCAATTCCCGGCATGGGAAGTTTATTGCTTCGCTACCGTATGGTTGTCACGCATGATGAAATAATAAAAGCTAGTTTTATCAGCACTTTAATTAAATTGTTATTTTTTCGATTAATATGATGTGCGGCTTGTGTGGTTCTTTGGTGTAATGGTTAGCACTCTGGACTTTGAATCCAGCGATCCGAGTTCAAATCTCGGTAGAACCTTTCTGTTTTTATCTGTAAAAATTATTTAAGTATTTGAAGCAGTGTGATTCATAAATTTGTATTGTAGTATCTTCTTTCTAAAAAAGTTTGCTGTTTGTGTCGACCGTATCCCATGTGGTCTAGTGGTTAGGATTACTGGCTTTCACCCAGGCGGCCCGGGTTCAATTCCCGGCATGGGAAGTTTATTGCTTCGCTACCGTATGGTTGTCACGCATGATGAAATAATAAAAGCTAGTTTTATCAGCACTTTAATTAAATTGTTATTTTTTCGATTAATATGATGTGCGGCTTGTGTGGTTCTATGGTGTAATGGTTAGCACTCTGGACTCTGAATCCCGCGATCCGAGTTCAAATCTCAGTAGAACCTCAAGATTATTTTTTAAAACTTCTGAAATATTTAATCCAATTTCACTTTTTCAAAATTGTAATGTTGAGGATGTTTGTGTCCCATGTGGTCTAGTGGTTAGGATTCCTGGCTTTCACCCAGGCGGCCGGGGTTCAATTCCCGGCATGGGAATTTTTTTGCTCATTTCAAAATTTTATCAAATCTCGATGTTTTAAAAAGTGCAATATTGAGGATGCGAGTGTTCCATGTGGTCTAGTGGTTAGGATTCCTGGCTTTCACCCAGGCGGCCCGGGTTCAATTCCCGGCATGGGAAGTTTATTGCTTCGCTACTGTATGGTTGTCACGCATGATGAAATAATAAAAGCTAGTTTTATCAGCACTTTAATTAAATTGTTATTTTTTCGATTAATATGATGTGCGGCTTGTGTGGTTCTATGGTGTAATGGTTAGCACTTTGGACTTTGAATCCAGCGATCCGAGTTCAAATCTCGGTAGAACCTTTCTGTTTTTATCTGTAAAAGTTATTTAAGTATTTGAAGCAGTGTGATTCATAAATTTGTATTATAGTATCTTCTTTCTAAAAAAGTTTGTTGTTTGTGTCGACCGTATCCCATGTGGTCTAGTGGTTAGGATTCCCGGCTTTCACCCAGGCGGCCCGGGTTCAATTCCCGGCATGGGAAGTTTATTGCTTCGCTACCGTATGGTTGTCACGCATGATGAAATAATAAAAGCTAGTTTTATCAGCACTTTAATTAAATTGTTATTTTTTCGATTAATATGATGTGCGGCTTGTGTGGTTCTATGGTGTAATGGTTAGCACTCTGAACTTTGAATCCAGCGATCCGAGTTCATATCTAGGTAGAACCTTTCTGTTTTTATCTGTAAAAGTTATTTAAGTATTTGAAGCAGTATGATTCATAAATTTGTATTAAAGTATCTACTTTCTAAAAAAGTTTGTTGTTTTTGTCGACCGTATCCCATGTGGTCTAGTGGTTAGGATTCCTGGCTCTCACCCAGGCTGCCCGGGTTCATTTCCCAGCATGGGAAGGATGTTTGAAATTTTGTTATGTACTGTGAAAACAAAACGATTTATTTTTATAAACATTTCACATTTGAAAGTACTTTCTTAGCAAAAATCTGCGATCTGTATATGGTTCTATGGTGTAATGGTTAGCACTCTGGACTCTGAATCCAGCGATCCCAGTTCAAATCTCAGTAGAACCTCAAGATTATTTTTTAAAACTTCTGAAACATTTAATCCAATTTCACTTTTTCAAAATTGTAATGTTGAGGTTGTTTGTGTCCCATGTGGTCTAGTGGTTAGGATTCCTGGCTTTCACCCAGGCGGCCCGGGTTCAATTCCCGGCATGGGAAGTTTATTGCTTCGCTACCGTATGGTTGTCACGCATGATGAAATAATAAAAGCTAGTTTTATCAGCACTTTAATTAAATTGTTATTTTTTCGATTAATATGATGTGCGGCTTGTGTGGTTCTATGGTGTAATGGTTAGCACTCTGGACTCTGAATCCCGCGATCCGAGTTCAAATCTCAGTAGAACCTCAAGATTATTTTTTAAAACTTCTGAAATATTTAATCCAATTTCACTTTTTCAAAATTGTAATGTTGAGGATGTTTGTGTCCCATGTGGTCTAGTGGTTAGGATTCCTGGCTTTCACCCAGGCGGCCGGGGTTCAATTCCCGGCATGGGAATTTTTTTGCTCATTTCAAAATTTTATCAAATCTCGATGTTTTAAAAAGTGCAATATTGAGGTGCGAGTGGTCCATGTGGTCTAGTGGTTAGGATTCCTGGCTTTCACCCAGGTGGCCCGGGTTCAATTCCCGGCATGGGAAGTTTATTGCTTCGCTACTGTATGGTTGTCACGCATGATGAAATAATAAAAGCTAGTTTTATCAGCACTTTAATTAAATTGTTATTTTTTCGATTAATATGATGTGCGGCTTGTGTGGTTCTATGGTGTAATGGTTAGCACTTTGGACTTTGAATCCAGCGATCCGAGTTCAAATCTCGGTAGAACCTTTCTGTTTTTATCTGTAAAAGTTATTTAAGTATTTGAAGCAGTGTGATTCATAAATTTGTATTATAGTATCTTCTTTCTAAAAAAGTTTGTTGTTTGTGTCGACCGTATCCCATGTGGTCTAGTGGTTAGGATTCCTGGCTTTCACCCAGGCGGCCCGGGTTCAATTCCCGGCATGGGAAGTTTATTGCTTCGCTACCGTATGGTTGTCACGCATGATGAAATAATAAAAGCTAGTTTTATCAGCACTTTAATTAAATTGTTATTTTTTCGATTAATATGATGTGCGGCTTGTGTGGTTCTTTGGTGTAATGGTTAGCACTCTGGACTTTGAATCCAGCGATCCGAGTTCAAATCTCGGTAGAACCTTTCTGTTTTTATCTGTAAAAATTATTTAAGTATTTGAAGCAGTGTGATTCATAAATTTGTATTGTAGTATCTTCTTTCTAAAATAGTTTGCTGTTTGTGTCGACCGTATCCCATGTGGTCTAGTGGTTAGGATTCCTGGCTTTCACCCAGGCGGCCCGGGTTCAATTCCCGGCATGGGAAGTTTATTGCTTCGCTACCGTATGGTTGTCACGCATGATGAAATAATAAAAGCTAGTTTTATCAGCACTTTAATTAAATTGTTATTTTTTCGATTAATATGATGTGCGGCTTGTGTGGTTCTATGGTGTAATGGTTAGCACTCTGGACTCTGAATCCCGCGATCCGAGTTCAAATCTCAGTAGAACCTCAAGATTATTTTTTAAAACTTCTGAAATATTTAATCCAATTTCACTTTTTCAAAATTGTAATGTTGAGGATGTTTGTGTCCCATGTGGTCTAGTGGTTAGGATTCCTGGCTTTCACCCAGGCGGCCGGGGTTCAATTCCCGGCATGGGAATTTTTTTGCTCATTTCAAAATTTTATCAAATCTCGATGTTTTAAAAAGTGCAATATTGAGGATGCGAGTGTTCCATGTGGTCTAGTGGTTAGGATTCCTGGCTTTCACCCAGGCGGCCCGGGTTCAATTCCCGGCATGGGAAGTTTATTGCTTCGCTACTGTATGGTTGTCACGCATGATGAAATAATAAAAGCTAGTTTTATCAGCACTTTAATTAAATTGTTATTTTTTCGATTAATATGATGTGCGGCTTGTGTGGTTCTATGGTGTAATGGTTAGCACTCTGGACTCTGAATCCCGCGATCCGAGTTCAAATCTCAGTAGAACCTCAAGATTATTTTTTAAAACTTCTGAAACATTTAATCCAATTTCACTTTTTCAAAATTGTAATGTTGAGGTTGTTTGTGTCCCATGTGGTCTAGTGGTTAGGATTCCTGGCTTTCACCCAGGCGGCCCGGGTTCAATTCCCGGCATGGGAAGTTTATTGCTTCGCTACCGTATGGTTGTCACGCATGATGAAATAATAAAAGCTAGTTTTATCAGCACTTTAATTAAATTGTTATTTTTTCGATTAATATGATGTGCGGCTTGGGTGATTCTATGGTGTAATGGTTAGCACTCTGGACTTTGAATCCAGCGATCCGAGTTCAAATCTCGGTAGAACCTTTCTGTTTTTATCTGTAAAAATTATTTAAGTATTTGAAGCAGTGTGATTCATAAATTTGTATTGTAGTATCTTCTTTCTAAAAAAGTTTGCTGTTTGTGTCGACCGTATCCCATGTGGTCTAGTGGTTAGGATTCCTGGCTTTCACCCAGGCGGCCCGGGTTCAATTCCCGGCATGGGAAGTTTATTGCTTCGCTACCGTATGGTTGTCACGCATGATGAAATAATAAAAGCTAGTTTTATCAGCACTTTAATTAAATTGTTATTTTTTCGATTAATATGATGTGCGGCTTGTGTGGTTCTATGGTGTAATGGTTAGCACTCTGGACTCTGAATCCCGCGATCCGAGTTCAAATCTCAGTAGAACCTCAAGATTATTTTTTAAAACTTCTGAAATATTTAATCCAATTTCACTTTTTCAAAATTGTAATGTTGAGGGATGTGAAGAGTTCTCAATAGAATTTCAGTCCTCACTTAACAAAAAATAACTTTTATTATTGCCTACTTATACAACGTCGCTTTATAAACTAATTTTACTAATTTTAACACTTGAACCACAGGTTCACCAAGCATAAAATATTTTTAAAGTAAATAAAAAAGCAGCTTCTCACACAAAATTCTTTCATGGAATGTCAATTCTTCGAAAAATAAACACATAGTCTCCATGGCAACCGTTTTCGCCAAACGATATAAAATATATTTTAATTGTTCGTGCTAGAAATAAATAAATATTTTCAGACGATCTCACATCCTCCCACCTTGAGTAGTGGAAGTTCCACGACTCAACTTCACACTAAAGATCTAGTCTCTTAGGGATTTTTGCAGTCCAACTTTTCTTGTCCTTGCTGGAGCACTTCAGATCAGCTTTCTTGGTAGAGACTATTTTCGTACGTAACGCTTCTTCATCCAGTGGAAATGATGAATCGCTCGAAGAAATTTCCAAACTGAAGACGCGCTGAATGGGACGAAGAATCTCTCCACGCGACGTTTTGAGTTTGAAGAGCCGACAAACTCCATCTTTTCCAGGTAGAACTTCTGTTACTTTTCCCAGAGGCCAGTCGATGCGATTGGTGTTGTCACTTTTTATGAGCACAATGTCCCCCACATTTATCTTCGAGGTTTTACTTTTTTCACACCTGCGTATCAATGATCCAAGATATTCAGAACGAAACCTTTTTCGAAGGTTTTCCTGCAAAGCTACTCTGTACTTGACGCGCTTGTTGAGACTTTTATGATCAGCAGTATCACAGTCAGGAACCCCCGATAGATTGATGTCCTGAAGAAACATGGCAGGTGTAAGAGTGACAAGTTCTGAGTCACATTCGTCTATGTAGGTTAAGGGGCGAGAGTTTATTACAGATTCGCAATCACAAAGAACAGTTATTAATTCTTCATGTGTTAGACTTGTTCTTCCTAGTATTCTTCGCAAAAGACCTTTAAGCACACTGATGAGCCGCTCCCACCATCCTCCCCACCAGGGTGAAGAAGGGGGATTAAACTTCCATTTGATTGGATGAAGAACATTATCACTGCAGATGCGGTTCCAATCTAAATTTTTAAGCAAGTTGGAAGCCCCGACAAAATTAGTTCCACTGTCACAATAGATTGTTTCACACCTGCCTCTCCTGGCTATAAATCTTCTTAGAGCTAACATAAAGCTTTCGGTTGAAAGTGATGTCACAAGCTCTAAGTGAACTGCTCTATACACGGCGCACGTAAAGATACACACCCAAGCCTTCTTTCCGTCCTTCAGAAATAGAGGGCCCGCTAAATCAGTTCCACAAATCTCGAACGCATTGGCTTGACGTACTCGATCTTCGTGCAACGGAGCAGATACAGCTTCACAACCTTTAGAGGAAAATCTTTTGCACGGGATACATCTTGAGATAGCTGATTTCACAGTTTTTCTTCCATTCAATATCCAAAAATGCTCTCTCAAGATATTCAGAAGAATTTGAGTTCCGGCATGACTATTTTCGATGTGATGGGAAAGTATTAACCTCTTGACAACTTCGTGATTGGATGGGAGAATAGCTGGTTCTCTAAATTCCTCTGTGTCTTCCATCAGAACAATTTTCGTTTTCAGTCGTATTATGCCGTCAGCATCCTTATACGCACTCAGCGTTTTGAGCTTTTCGTCATGTTCGTTAACAAGAGATTCTGCTTGGATCAACTTTATCACTTTTTTCTCAGCTTCTCTATATTCTTCGGTGTCCAGAGATCCTTTCTTCCTGTGCTGAACATTGCGTTGACAGTTTGTAACAAATCTCAAAATCCAACCCACTAATTTTACAATCGATTGGTATTTCGAGAAACGCTCATAAAACCATCCGGTAGACGAATTCTGCTTAATGGAAACCAAGGCCGGAACAGAGCTTTTCTTCTTTTCCTTTAGTATTTCCTCTTCATCAAGCTTAAAATCAATGTGCGCTTCTTTGTCTTCATAAGAGCCTAACCATCTTGGCCCCTCCCACCATCTACTTTTCACTAAAGCACTTGCTTTACATCCTCGGGAGGGCAAGTCTGCAGGGTTTTCAACTCCAGATATATGACGCCATGAAGAAGCTACAGTGATCCTACGAATCTCCTGAACCCGATTATTCACGAAAATTGACCAATTTTCTTGCTTCGTGATCCAGGTAAGAACAGTTGTAGAATCACTCCAATAGAAACATTTAACGTCGGTCCAGCCAAAGGCATCTAACACAGATTTCGTTAACCTTGCTCCAATCAGTGCCGCAAGAAGCTCCAATCTAGGTATTGTTGCGACTTTTGAAGGGGATATACGGGATCTCGAGGTTAAAAAATGCACTTTTTTGCAATCTTCTTGTACAAGATAAACTACGGCGGCATAAGCGTCCTTGCTTGCGTCGCAAAAGGTATGAATGGAGAAGCTTCCGAGATCTTCCGAAGTAACGTTTATCCAGCGGGGAATGATAACTTTCTCCAATTCTTTAAGATCTTCAAACCAAAGTATAAATTCTTCTCGAAGGGTTCCGGTTATTTCGTCGTCCCATCCTAAGGATAATTTCCAGGCTTTTTGAAGCATGAGCTTGGGGCAGAGCATTACTGGAGAAGTGAATCCGAATGGGTCAAACACTTTGTGAGCCACTGACAACATAGTGCGTTTAGTGACGTTATCAACATTTACTTTTTTCAACCAGCTGACGCTCAGCGATAAACTGTCTTCAGTTTTATCCCATTGAAGACCTAACAATTCCGTTTTATTAGAGGCTCCGGTTTCTGCAGTTGAATACTCCCAATCTCTTAGTATGAAACCACCTGTCTTCAGTAGATCATTAGAAACATTTATCAATCGCTTCAGCTCTGCTTCATTATGGACGCTAGTTACAAGATTATCCACATAAAAGCTCTTCAAAAGACACTGAGTAACGAAAGGGTCAACCGCGACATTTTGTTCAATGTGATACTTCAATACAGCTCCTAATAGGAACGGACTGCTGCGGACACCGAAAACTACTCTGGCATGGCGGAAAAACTTATAATTTTCACAAGATTTATCAGTCCACCATAGAAATCTCAAGTAATCTCTGTCTTCTCTACTAAGACTGATTTGCAGAAAAGCCTTCTTTATATCTGCAATCACACCAATCTTTTTCTCTCTAAACCGTAATAAAATATCAGGTATGAGCTCAATCAAGTTCGGACCACTATGTAAAGAGTCATTTAGTGAAGGATATCCCTTGACTCGAGCAGAGGCATCGAAAACCGGTCGTATAGGAGTAGTCTTACTAGCCTTGATGACAGGTCTATGCGGTAGATAATTAGCAGACAAAGACATTTCTTCAACTGGTACTTCTTCGATAATCCCTTCACGAAGCCAATCTGAAAATATTTGCTCATAGCTGTCATATAAATTTTCTTGAAGCAGCTTCTTGGTCGTAGTTTCTAATCTTCTTTTAGCCTGTTCAAGATTATCAGCTAATGGCACACTGTTATCCAACCAAGGCAAGTGAACTTCATAACGATTATCCTCATTGTACCTAATAGTTTGAAGGAATTGTTCTTTAGTCAAATCTTCTTGCTCTCTCTTAGAGAGCTTTTCAATAGGATCCTGGATCCCTATGGAATCGAGTTTCCAATAGTCTGAAATGTCAAATTCTTTGACGAAAAGTGATGTCACCAGCATAGCATTGCTTGAGGTTGCTTCATTTTCAGGAACTTTTCCTAAGAGAGTCCAACCAAGTAAAGTCTCAATGGCTACCAATCCGCTTGACAAGACTCTTCGTTGGCCGGTCAAAATCTTTCCAAAAATGTCAGCCCCTATAAGAACTTGTACGGGTTGTGGCTTTTCTCCAACATCACTTAAAGATATATCCATATTCTGAAGCTCTTTTATCCATGGACCCGAATTCACAGGTGAGATATCATTGCAGATTGTAGCTTGATCTAATGCTTCAAAGTTGCACGTGAAGTTGTTCTTCATATTTCTCAACCTGATTCTGTAGCCTGTATGAGCAAATTCTCCGGTTTTAACTCCGCCAAAGAGAGAGTGTATCAGAGTCTCTTTCTTCACTGTTGTGTATCCCATGTCTTCGGCGAGATTTTTCACAATATAAGAATTTTGAGAGCCGGTGTCCAGAACTATTCACACGACAACTTCCTTTTTATCTGAAATAAGCTTGCATTTCAGAGTTTGTAAGAACACTCTAGGACCGGTACTTATATTTGCCATGTTAACTTCGTCAACGACTTCATTTTCGTCTGTCTTCTTTTCTTCAATTTTTCTTGCTTCATTTGTTTCACACATCAAGGGTACATGTTTTTTCCCACAAATACAACATCTCAGAAATGCACGACATCTTCGGACAGGGTGACCAGGTGCCAGGCAGGCAAAACAACAATTCTTTTCTCTAAGAATTCTTTGTTTTTCCGATAAACTCATCTTTTGTGCGGAAAAACAGTCTGCACTCGAATGAGCTTTATCACAGAAAACACACATCTTTTTCGTTTCCTGAGTATGAGAAGTCGTGAAAAGTCCGGAAGCCGTTGGCGTGTTATTCTTTTTTACCCTCTGATCAAATTTTTTACCTTTGAAGCAATTGTTTTCTTTCTTCTGGTTCAAGCCAAAACCTTGCATCGCTAAACAAATCCTTTCCTCGGATTCCACTTCAGATTTTAGGAATTTCAGCAAACCATTTAGTCTTTCTTGTGGATCACCATTGTGGTTGAAATTTGGACCTCTTTGTCTTTGCCATGCTCTAAGTATATCTTCAGGCAAACATGACTCAACTAACGGGTGAAGAAGAGCAGCGCTTTTGTCCGTTGTTACGCCAAGAGTCTCTAGTGCACGAATCTGGGATTCTAAATTATCGTAAAGTGCGCATAGATTTATGGGAGAGCTTCGCGCAGCATTTTGGATGACCAGATTTAACAGTTCGCGAACATAAAATTCAATTAGTAAATCATTTCGACCGTAACGAGATTTTAAAGATTCGATGGCTTTTTCGTAGTTGGCGCCGGTTGGCGGAAAACTTTCAACAACCTCCCGAGCTCGCGACTTACTAACAGTACACTGTATCAAGTATTGAAACTTATTTTCTGGCGCAATATCTACATCATTATGTACATGCTCGAATTGACTCCAAAACGGCAGCCAGTCCTTTAAATCTCCAGAAAATTGTCTTAATTCTAATTTAGGCAAATTGAATTTCTTTTTGACGTTACCTGTTAACTCTGCAGTTTCCTCGGGAGCATCCAACGCTCTTCGGGCATTTATTCTGGCCAATTCTAATTCATGTTGCCTCTGACGTTCTACATCTTGCCTTTGACGTTCTTCGTCTTGAAGCCTTCTATCTTCTTCGTCTTTGCGCCTTTTCTCTTCTTCGTCTTGGCGAATTTTCTTTTCTTCGTCTTGGCGTTTTTTCTCTTCTCTTTGCTGTCTTTCAGCAACAGTTGTTTCGAACACAGAAGTAATAAAATTTGGATCTGCTTTGTATTCATCACTGTTCAAAATTTCTTCTTTCAGTGCAAAAATCGTAGTTTTAGATGGTAAGGACCCGATAATCTCTTGGCACAAGTACAATAAATCTTCTTTTTTAAAGCCTTTAACTGCTTGAAACATTTTGAATTCGCTTACCAGGTCCTGTCGCGGACGCCAGATGTGAAGAGTTCTCAATAGAATTTCAGTCCTCACTTAACAAAAAATAACTTTTATTATTGCCTACTTATACAACGTCGCTTTATAAACTAATTTTACTAATTTTAACACTTGAACCACAGGTTCACCAAGCATAAAATATTTTTAAAGTAAATAAAAAAGCAGCTTCTCACACAAAATTCTTTCATGGAATGTCAATTCTTCGAAAAATAAACACATAGTCTCCATGGCAACCGTTTTCGCCAAACGATATAAAATATATTTTAATTGTTCGTGCTAGAAATAAATAAATATTTTCAGACGATCTCACAAGGATGTTTGTGTCCCATGTGGTCTAGTGGTTAGGATTCCTGGCTTTCACCCAGGCGGCCGGGGTTCAATTCCCGGCATGGGAATTTTTTTGCTCATTTCAAAATTTTATCAAATCTCGATGTTTTAAAAAGTGCAATATTGAGGTGCGAGTGGTCCATGTGGTCTAGTGGTTAGGATTCCTGGCTTTCACCCAGGTGGCCCGGGTTCAATTCCCGGCATGGGAAGTTTATTGCTTCGCTACTGTATGGTTGTCACGCATGATGAAATAATAAAAGCTAGTTTTATCAGCACTTTAATTAAATTGTTATTTTTTCGATTAATATGATGTGCGGCTTGTGTGGTTCTATGGTGTAATGGTTAGCACTTTGGACTTTGAATCCAGCGATCCGAGTTCAAATCTCGGTAGAACCTTTCTGTTTTTATCTGTAAAAGTTATTTAAGTATTTGAAGCAGTGTGATTCATAAATTTGTATTATAGTATCTTCTTTCTAAAAAAGTTTGTTGTTTGTGTCGACCGTATCCCATGTGGTCTAGTGGTTAGGATTCCTGGCTTTCACCCAGGCGGCCCGGGTTCAATTCCCGGCATGGGAAGTTTATTGCTTCGCTACCGTATGGTTGTCACGCATGATGAAATAATAAAAGCTAGTTTTATCAGCACTTTAATTAAATTGTTATTTTTTCGATTAATATGATGTGCGGCTTGTGTGGTTCTTTGGTGTAATGGTTAGCACTCTGGACTTTGAATCCAGCGATCCGAGTTCAAATCTCGGTAGAACCTTTCTGTTTTTATCTGTAAAAATTATTTAAGTATTTGAAGCAGTGTGATTCATAAATTTGTATTGTAGTATCTTCTTTCTAAAAAAGTTTGCTGTTTGTGTCGACCGTATCCCATGTGGTCTAGTGGTTAGGATTACTGGCTTTCACCCAGGCGGCCCGGGTTCAATTCCCGGCATGGGAAGTTTATTGCTTCGCTACCGTATGGTTGTCACGCATGATGAAATAATAAAAGCTAGTTTTATCAGCACTTTAATTAAATTGTTATTTTTTCGATTAATATGATGTGCGGCTTGTGTGGTTCTATGGTGTAATGGTTAGCACTCTGGACTCTGAATCCCGCGATCCGAGTTCAAATCTCAGTAGAACCTCAAGATTATTTTTTAAAACTTCTGAAATATTTAATCCAATTTCACTTTTTCAAAATTGTAATGTTGAGGATGTTTGTGTCCCATGTGGTCTAGTGGTTAGGATTCCTGGCTTTCACCCAGGCGGCCGGGGTTCAATTCCCGGCATGGGAATTTTTTTGCTCATTTCAAAATTTTATCAAATCTCGATGTTTTAAAAAGTGCAATATTGAGGATGCGAGTGTTCCATGTGGTCTAGTGGTTAGGATTCCTGGCTTTCACCCAGGCGGCCCGGGTTCAATTCCCGGCATGGGAAGTTTATTGCTTCGCTACCGTATGGTTGTCACGCATGATGAAATAATAAAAGCTAGTTTTATCAGCACTTTAATTAAATTGTTATTTTTTCGATTAATATGATGTGCGGCTTGTGTGGTTCTATGGTGTAATGGTTAGCACTCTGAACTTTGAATCCAGCGATCCGAGTTCATATCTAGGTAGAACCTTTCTGTTTTTATCTGTAAAAGTTATTTAAGTATTTGAAGCAGTATGATTCATAAATTTGTATTAAAGTATCTACTTTCTAAAAAAGTTTGTTGTTTTTGTCGACCGTATCCCATGTGGTCTAGTGGTTAGGATTCCTGGCTCTCACCCAGGCTGCCCGGGTTCATTTCCCAGCATGGGAAGGATGTTTGAAATTTTGTTATGTACTGTGAAAACAAAACGATTTATTTTTATAAACATTTCACATTTGAAAGTACTTTCTTAGCAAAAATCTGCGATCTGTATATGGTTCTATGGTGTAATGGTTAGCACTCTGGACTCTGAATCCAGCGATCCCAGTTCAAATCTCAGTAGAACCTCAAGATTATTTTTTAAAACTTCTGAAACATTTAATCCAATTTCACTTTTTCAAAATTGTAATGTTGAGGTTGTTTGTGTCCCATGTGGTCTAGTGGT